>OX940986.1:3046333-3301286 GCA_954871275.1 Leptopterna dolabrata | reverse complement strand
TGGGGGTAAGAGTTTAAAGATTATCCTAGTTTTGGGTAATTTTTGCGCACTTTAAATGCTCTAATTTAAGAACGGATTTAGATATCTAAAATCCGATTTCACCATCGTGTTCAGCGTGCAAAAACCTTTAAAATGAGGGGTCACTTGTTAGAAAATAACATTTTGGGGATTTTTGGGTAATTTTTGCGCACTTTAAATGCTCTAATTTGAGAACGGATCAAGATATCTAAAATCCGATTCCACCATCGTGTTCAGCGTGCAAAAACCTTTAAAATGAGGGGTCACTTGTTGGAAAATAACATTTTGGGGATTTTTGGGTAATTTTTGCGCACTTTAAATGCGCCAAAACCCTCCTTAGAGTAGGCCAATTTCGCCCATCTTCGAACTTAGCCTTTCGATTGCCAAGATAGATTTTTTGTGCAAATTTGAGCTGTTATCTCAATTCTATCGAGAGTTATCGTCTGGAGTGACACATATATATACATATAAAAAAGTGTTAAATTTCAGGAATCGTTTTAGAATGGTCTGAGAGAAAATTTCCAAAAATTTATATTATTTAAATTTCGAAGCCATTGCAATAGCTTCATTTTCTTTGAAAATTCGCTAAAAATCAGGTGAAATATTGATGAATTATGACTCGTGTATTATGATTCAAGATACAAGATACTTTTATTTAGGCTTCTCCAATGATTTACATTTACAATTTTACGCCCGAATGACACAAAGCCGCGTGGGGTGGGTGTGTGTTGTTGATCTTATATATACTAGAATGTCCACTATTCATTGTCTCCTGGGTAAGTTCTTCTGTGTAGCCAACAGTTAGCTGCATGCCATTTGTCAACCGAGATCAACTCTACATGCCAGATTTATGTAATATCAAACAACAACAACTCAGCATAACGCAATACAAACAATAAGCACATAATTCACCTTTTCCATCTCCAAACACTCCTAAGATTAGGTCTTCAAGACCATCTATCGCCAAGCTCCTTTATAAAAGTACAACACATATAAACTCTACAAAAAATAAAACTTCTTAACGAACGTAAAAACTCTATGAACAATCTTTTAAAGGAAAATCTTATCATAAATTCCTTTTTTCTTGTTTTTTCAAACCATCAGGTACAGATTACAGTTATCACAGTTTTTCTTAATATGTTACATTTCTGTTACTTTTATCTCTAGTTCTTATTATGAATATGAATACTTACCATATATATATATATATATATGAACTCATGGGTTTTTCCTTGAATGTACACAGTGTAATTTCCCAGCTTCTGCATCCGTTCTACTTACTCTCATATCATTGCTCTTACATCTGTTATTGTATTTTCTCTCTGGGAACAGGTGAGCAAATATCTAATTCTTGCCTTTAATATTTTCTTTGTTGTAGTTTCAACTGTCTCTCCTTCCTCTATCACTTTAGGTAAGATGGCGTTATAAAGTAGGGGGAGTTGGTATGTACTTTGCAACCTTGCGTGTTTGTGAAAGAATCTAGGTAATTCAAGTTTATGATGTTTACCTCTTCTTGTAATTCTTTCCGTTCTAATTTCTTCCATTTCAAATTTCTTCATCTTGTTCACCCATCTGATTCAGTAGTATACATGGTCATTTAGATGATGGCACTTGTCACTTTAGTCACCGGTAATCCAAAATCTGAATGGCACACCGCTAAACGTCTGCCAAAGGCGCTCCCGTGCCAGGCACGCGTGCCAGTATAGCGCCACTTCCACTAAATGGATTTTGGCTCGCATTTTTTTTCTTTCTGCGCGGCTTCATTAGTTGAAAACCTCTCATCACACTAACGACTCAGCGTCTCAACGGCTAACCACAAAAAATGGGGATTTGCCAATTATTTCTAAAGAAGAGAAGACGAGGTAAAAATCACAAACAGTACCGTCCATCTGCGATCTAGAATAGCTTGGGTTTTATAATCTAGTTTATAGTTTGCAGCTCTATTTCTATACGCTGTGTGTTAGCGAATTTTCAAAGAAAATGAAGCTATTGCAATGGCTTCGAAATTTAAATAATATAAATTTTTGGAAATTTTCTTCATAGAAATCCGTTTCAGACCATTCTAAAACGATTCCTGAAATTTAACACTTTTTTATATGTATATATATATTTATATATATATGTGTCACTCCAGACGATAACTCTCGATAGAATTGAGATAAACAGCTCAAATTTGCACAAAAAATCTATCTTGGCAATCGAAAGGCTAAGTTCGAAGATGGGCGAAATTGGCCTACTCTAAGGAGGGTTTTGGCGCATTTAAAGTGCGCAAAAATTACCCAAAAATCCCCAAAATGTTATTTTCCAACAAGTGACCCCTCATTTTAAAGGTTTTTGCACGCTGAACACGATGGTGGAATCGGATTTTAGATATCTTGATCCGTTCTCAAATTAGAGCATTTAAAGTGCGCAAAAATTACCCAAAATCCCCAAAATGTTATTTTCTAACAAGTGACCCCTCATTTTAAAGGTTTTTGTACGCTGAACACGATGGTGAAATCAGAATTGCGATATCTCATTCCGTTCTCAAACTGGAGCACTTTGAAGATTAAGGAACGTGGTTATTTCTTCGAAAATTCGCTCTTATAGCCATGCTGCATGACTGTGGTTTTTAAAACTGAGAGTAAGCTGTATTTAAACTAAATACGTATCATTTGATAGACGTTTTGTAGTCAAAATTACGCGCCAATGACTCGGGCGGTACCCAGATTGTGTAGGTACTTTGTTTTCCTCAATATATTCATTTGTGTTACTGAAGTTCTTCTGTCTAAATTCTTTCAATCACGCGTAGAGTCACATATTTCGGTAGCCAACAGGCACCACACAATGTTAGCCTTTCAGCTGCAGTTATCCAGCCCTGCAAAACCTAAACCTGTTGCGGTACTGTGCAAAGCCGTCTACAGGGCCATCTGCCTGCCTACGAAACTTCAGGTAATATTGTGTTGGATTCCATTTTTAAATTCACCTCCACTAGCTCACCATCCATCCTCCGAGGTATAAATAGGAATTCGTCCACATTACAGTTTCATATGTTGAAGTAAGAATAATACTTGAGCTACCTCCCTATATCATTTTCCAATCTGTTACCTAATGCAAAACAATATAGGTTCACCCACTGTACGGCGTGGTTGAATAGGCGCATGCGTATTAAGTAGATGCTATCAAAGGAGTTATCGAATTACAACCATAAATTATTATAGTTTGTATTACTTCGAGCAACGTAAGCAGATAAAATTCCGTTATTAGCGCACACTTTGATCTTCGTCCAGATCGGCGATTAGATGGAACAGGAGGCATCGAGAAGGATTGAGGGGGGGGGGGGGGGGGCTTGATAGAAAGAAGGGCGACAATAACGTAGGACTGACTTTTCGAGGCCTTTTGTCAACGACACAAAAGCGCGTTTGATGGCGATTCATTTACTACGGAGTCCAGACAAGAATGGATAGTTATCCAAGAGACGATAAGCGATCGTTCTGATGGCCCATTCGAGCGGGCCAACGATGGTACAGGACGACGTTCCTCATTCTGGATGTCTGTGCTAGTAATACTTATCCCCCCCCCCCCCCCCCACAAAATTTACCCGCCAAGAAAACCTCCTCAGCCACAAAAAGGATCGATATCCATTTTACCCGCCAAAGTAGCATGCTCGGGGATCCGTACCTCGCTCTTGGATGTTCATTAAGATACCTGCTTCATGAATAACATCAAAAATAATTAATGATTGAGGTATTGAATCCCGCGCATTTTTATGAAACTGTAATTCCCGGGCCGGCTGCAGTACTCGAATTAGGGTTCCTTGGGACTGGAGGGCATTGCAGTTCCACAAAACATGGAAAACTATACATCACAAGCTCATGTTCACTAGAACCTTTTAAAAACCTCGAAAACCCCTATTTATACCCCTGGGTGTATCCCGATCGGGCTGCCGAGCTTCGGGACACAACTAAGCCCCAAAAAGAGCCTGTGTGCGAAAGAACGACGATTTTAGACTAAAATTTAAGGTAGATTTAAGGCTGAAACATTGTTAGAACCTCAATTCTTCACTCACTGGTCAAAATTGACTTCATATTTGATCTGCTCGCACTAAAAAACATGGAAAACGATACCTCACGCTCATGTTACTAAAACACCAAAAAACCCTATTTTTACACGCATTTTCCACTCGTAACATCCCTGGGTGTATTCCGATCAGGCTGCCGTGATAGGAGACACAACTAGGGCCCAAATGGAGCCTGTGAGCGAAAGAACGATTTTTTTTAGACCGAAAATAAAGGTACAAACGGATGATACGGCGTACGGACATTGCATTTTGGTTTATTATTCTGTGAATAATACACTTATTTATTCCCTTAGAAAAACATTTGTACAACAGCCATTTACCGATTTACATTTATACACATAGGTGTATTATTCACAGAATAATAAACCTAAATGCAATGCCCGTCCGCCGTACGCCGTATCATCCGTTTCTACCTTTATTTTCGGTCTTAAAAAATCGCTCTTTCGCATACAGGCTGCATTTGGGCCCTAGTTGTGTCCCGAAGCTCGGCAGCCCGATCGGAATACACCCAGGGGTGTTACGGGTTAAACATGTGTGTAAAAATAGGGTTTTTCGAGGTTTTTTGAGGTTCTAGTGAACATGAGCTTGTTATGTATAGTTTTCCATGTTTTGTGAAACTCCAAAGCCCGGGACGGCTCCAGTACTTCGATGAATCATCAGGTCATCAAGAGGATACCACAGCTAGTTTTCGACGGTTGGGCCATATTTATGGTGATGGAGGGGGGAAGTGGAAGATAGGTTGCCTGTTTTGTGACAAAGAAAGAAAGGGAAGTGAAAGGTTGTTTCTGCAGGGGTCAATTTATTCCCTCATTTTTTCCTTACCACCATAAATATGATCAAATTTCGATCTGACTTTAGCCTCTCGACGGCCTGGATCAAAAGCGCCCGCCTCCATTACTCGACTCGCTAGTGACGACGGATTCCTCCGGAAGGTATGATAATTAGGTATACTTCTATTACAAGTGGAAGTATAAAGGTATCAAAGTATAAAGGCTCAGTCCCCAACTAGGGCCTATTTTAACTGCATTTTTCAAGTATCCGTTTTTCTTAATTTCAAATAAAATTCCTCGACAGGTCCCAAACGGTTAGTATAAATAAATAAGACGTATGATAAGAGGGTAGGTAACTTTGAAAAAAAAATTCTAACTGCAACCCTCATACGAGGTCGCCCAGAAATTTACCTCATCAGGTATGTGGGAAAATATTCCCCCCCTCACCGCAGCCAGAACGAAGGAACGCTGTTTTGGAATGAGGTTGAAAAGTAGAAATAGAGAGGGCCCTAATTGGTGGCACAGTTCAGCAAAGTTTCGCCTACTTTTCATGATCACTATGCTTAAAAATACCCAAACTACCGGCAGTTATGCGAGCCGCAGATAGCTCGTATCACAGCGATCGATTCCTGACCTGCTGCACACCTGCCCTAAACCCGTCGTCCACTTACCGGACCTGCCAATCACATATAGTTTTCCTTCGCCCGCTCTTCTATTAGAACCTAAAAATAGGTAGATACCGCGGTATAACTAGAAAATCACAACCAGATACTGTGGTTAAAGATTCGCTTCGGAAAGGTCATTTCAAACGTTACGCAGCGGAAAATACTTTCGAACTTTTTTTATGATCACCTCTTCCGAAAGGGGAGGACAAAATCACCTCGTGGATACTGATTTCGGCAAGAAACTGTGAGTGTGAGCGATGAAAAAGGGCAGCTTTATTAGCACGTCGGGGATCCGTCTCGAAGTTTCATTTAAAAATAGCAAACGAGAAATCATTCTATCCGTCTGGATCGTACGATCTCGTAGCTCTACCGTTACGCCAGCTATTAAACTGATGAAAGAGAAGACGATGTTTGTTTTTTTCACGAACGGATCAAAACTGGTTTTTAAGATATATCTCAAAAAAGGTGAATCGCCCTCTGGTTTTTTTGTTCTTCGAAAGCAGTAACTCAATTTTTGGCCGCGTTTATTGCAGATCGTTATCGTTGAGAGGCTCAAGCTTGAGTGTTTCCTGGCTCGTATACCAAATGCATCCTAGTTGGCACGAAGTTATCAGTAAATTGATCGGATGTAGCTTTTAATGGTTATAATCATGGTTGAGCGAATCTCAACACTTTTAAAGGTGTGAGACTTCGTTATAGTCTCTTGTTCAAGTAAAGCGGTCATTGATAATTGTGAATTTATCTCGAAGTATTACGTGACCATAACCAACGAAGGGCTGCTTTCATTAACTTGATTAACAAAATACGAATGAATTAGGTAGGTAGGTTAATTCAATTCAATTCAATTTTTTTATTCAGCAAATACTTTATACAACAAATATAATGATTTTTAGAGAGTCTATATACATAATACAAGATCTAAACTTATTTTGGTTTATGAGCCTAAGGTCAATGACCCGTCCAGGCTCATTGCTCCTTTAGGGCATTGCTAATTTAGGGCAGTATCGTTACTCCTAATCTGTGATAGAAATCGACGATGAAAGTAAATGTTCCACTCAGGACAAACCCACAGCTATCTGTGATTTACATTGCCTAGGTAATACTTCGTTTGAATGTTCGAATACACCAGTCGTTTCCCAACCACCCTCCACATTTGGGCGCAGAAGGGTTTCTTTCAAGGAAAACTCTTTGCCGCATGCTCATACCAATACAAAACTAACTACCAAAATAACCACCAACACTCATTTCAGCTAATAATACAGACCATTCGTAAGGTTATTAAAGTTTTAAGGATATATAGTCGAGTAATTCTCGTATTCTGTTTATGCAGAATGAAAAATAATACAACTTCGCAGCAGATTTTGAAGCCGTAACATTACACGATAATAACAGGTTTAAATTTTTGTACAGTAATTTATTCTATTCGTATTGGAGAAATCAGCAACATAAAATGCAATTTATCCAAAGAGGGCCACCAGCCAATCCTATTAGCGTGGATTATGCTATACAATTGTATAAATCATAAGTGTTTGAAGGAAAATACAAGTTTGCAGTGTTACCATAGGACTGGCTTGAATTTAAACCTATTACATCAACCAGCAGGATACGCAAATTCAGCTTCCACAAATTTGGAACAAGTCTAAGGTAAGATAGACTCACATCAATACAGACATATTGAAATTAAAAATCTAACAAGTTTAAAAAAAAACATTTAAAAAAATTTAAAAAAACCAATTGAAAAAAAAAGTCATTTAAAAAAAAGTCTCGACATCTTCCAGAAAAAATATAATTGTTGAAACAAGTTAATGAATTGGAAGCGCGAATGGATGGCAAAGCCCAGGAAACACTCCTAGTGTGGGTTTGCTCGGAATTAATTTTCAAATTAATTTCACGGAGTGAGGATAAAGAGAAAAACTCGAATAAAAATATTCTCACTGTAAAAGGAGTATTATCCTTCATGATGAATAATCGATACTTCGGATACAAAAAAGGGGAAGAGAAGGAGAACATTCCAGGTCTCATTATACAAATGCATTCAATCTGAATGTTAAAATATCCTGTAGAAGTGTAAATGAACAAGGGGGCGCCTGATCCCACAAATCAAGCTGGGCGATGTGGCTCTTAATTACTCGGTTTAAAGTTATAAATAGGATGAGGCGACCAACCAGAGGGTTTCCCCCCTCAATAGCTCATTTACTCCCCATGATGTCACCCGGGGCCTTTATTTTACAATAACAGGTCCTTTTCATTTTGCTTTCTCACTATCGATGACAGGGAAGCCTTGGATTCGTGATTGAGCAAAAAAATTAATGTCCTCCAAAATGAAATTTTCCACAACCAATTTGCGTTTCAGACATCAAGGAACATTTTTGGTTCCGTGTCTGTCTGTGGTAATTCCTTGTAATGCCCATAACTACCCGAAATAATGGTCGAAATGGGCTGAAATTTGGAGGGTAGGAGCAGGTTGGGTCACAGATGGTGCCATACAAACATCATTGAAAAAGTACTGTAACTTTCGTCTGCGCATGCGCAAACGTGAAATACTTGAAACGCCCATAACAACCCTAAATATCGTTGAAATGAGTTCAAACTTGGACGGTCGATCAGGAATAATACTTCAATAGTTCCAAATGAATTTCATTGGCATCGTGATGTTACTTTCGTCTGCGCATGCGCGAACATGAAACGTTGACCGTTTCCTTGTAACGCTTCTAACTACGCGAAAAATAGTCGTAGAGAGCTGAAATTTTGATGGTAAACGCGGGTTGGATCGCAGATGGTTCCGTATCAAAATGAACCTACCCAACCACTTTATACGTTCATGTGATTCAAGTGAGGAAGTTATACTTACTGCCTACTCGAATTGCAGACGTTTGCAACAGGTGGCGCAGAAGGTTGCGATTGGCGTTGACGTAAACCAACAAATTGTGGTCAAATCAAGCTAGACATTTTTTTACACACTAGATTCCAACGGTTTGTCATTGAGTACAGAAACCAAGGTATCAACTGTGTAGAACCATAACCTTACACTGTGAAATTAAGATCTCGCAAAATAAACCTAGAAGTGGGGACGGAAGACGCAGGAGAGCTGAGGGACAACCTGGGGATCCCCACCATCCTCCACTAGCTGGAGGATGGAGGGAGATAGCCCTAAGGGCTATATACTCGTATACTCGCCTCCTCCGCCTTTCTAGCCATTCTACGCTCTCCTTAAGTCGCTGACTTATCTCTTAATACTCCCGTTTTTCCTTTATTGCGACTCACTTTTCAGTTATTCACTCGACCACTCTTCAAGACATCGTCTGGAGGTTGCCTTCAACAATTGCATTCGATATGTTCACAATCTCAAGCCGCGAGCTCATATCTCCCCTTTCAAAAATTCTCTTTTGGGCATCGATCTCTTCAAGTACTATCGCCTCAGGCATTTGACATTTATTTTCAAAATTTACCATGGTTTGGCCCCCGAATATTTAAATAATATAATTTCCCGTGCCCTTTCATCCCGTTCATGTGCTCTTCGGATTGTGCAACACACATCTCAGGCCATGGGGTCCTCTTTTGGTGTAGCGGGCGCCAGGGTGTGGAACTCACTCCCTATTCGTGTTCGTTCCCTCGCCTCTGTCACCCAATTCAGGAGTGCGGTTAGATCTTACCTGGCTCTAAATGATTGAAGCATCGATCCTCCTTCCTTTCTTTATGTCTACCTACACCTCCCACTTCACCACTTTCTATCTATTTTCAATTTCTTGCCCCCTCCTAATTTTAGCGAATTTTCGAAGAAAAGGAAGCTATTGTTCTCGGTCCAAAATTTTTAAAACTCGAATTTCCGAAAGATTTTTATACCAAAATCCGTTTCAGACCATCCTGAATTCCCTGCCGAAAGACACCAAAAATTATATGTATATATATATATATTTATATATTTATATATTTATATATTTATATATATATTTATATATTTATATATTTATATATGTATGTGTCATTCCAGACGATAACTCTCGAAAGAATTGAGATAAAAAGTTCAAATTTGCACGAAAAATCTGTCTTGGCAATCGACAGGCTAAGTTCGAAGATGGGCAGAATCGGGTCACCCTAAGGGGGAGTTTTGGGGAGTTTTAGGGGGGAAAATTACCCATAAATTCCCAAAATGAAAAAGTCTGACAAGTGACACCTCATTTTAAAGGTTTTTGTACGCTGAACACGATGGTGAAATCAGAATTGCGATATCTCATTCCATTCTCAAACTGGAGCACTTTGAAGATGAAGGAACGTGGTTATTTCTTGAGATGTTCTTCCTGGTTCGTCTGCTCTAATCTGATAACGGAATGGGATATCGCAATTCTGACTTCACCATCGTGTTCAGCGTTGGAAAATCTACAAACCGAGGTGTTACTCGGCAAAAAATGGAACAAAAAATTTGTTAAGTAGGTACCCAATACCTACTCTTCTGGTATTCAAAACATTTTTGATTTCCCCCTCCCCCTCCTTCCACCCCAAATTTTACTTTGCGTAAAACTACTCCTGTTTTAATTTTGTATGGTATCAAGTTGGGAAAACATTGGCCGAAAATTAATTTTCAGAAAATTTTAGGCGGAGGAGGAAGATGCCGAAAACTTCGAAAATTCGCTCTTATAGCCATGCTGCATGACTGTGGTTTTTTTTTTAAATTCATTTACTTATTTTTATTATTTATTTATTTAATTCTCCCCCCACTCCTTCTTTCTCATCCCACCTTTTATATATAATTTCCTTTCTTTTCTACTGCGTTCGGTTTTTTTTTTCTAATTATATATACCTATTATGTATATGAATATGTTATACATTTTTTTTGTCCTTAGTATTCTAAGCTTTGTATTTTGTAACCATTTTGTTTTCTACTCACCACTCGATTGTGTAAATGATGTACAATTAAGGGCCTAAAGGCCTAATGTGCAAATAAATATTCTTATTCTTATTCTTATTCTCTCTCCTCACTCCTCATCTCTCTCCTTATACCTAAAAGATCCTGGGAATGGTGGTGGTCCGCCCATAACCAAACCGGGCAACGCTCAGGAAAAGATCATGGGCATGGTGGTAGTTCGCCTATAACCAAATCGGACACACATCCTAAAAGATCCCGGGCATGGTGGTAGTACGCCTATAACCAAACCAAGCACATCCCCCCCTCGACGCCTCTCGTAGTGGATGTGCGTCAAATTCACATTCACTACAAACTGCCTCGTCAATATTGTCTCGGCCATTCTATCCTCCTCCTGTGCCTTATAAATTTGTCCATCACTTTAGAATTCACCTTTTCTTTTCCTTCCTCTAAACCTCAGAGCGTGGGTATATTGAAGAACACTAAGAACCACTTGACAAGTTATCAGATGAGTTAAATTCAGTCTCAAGCAAGGGCAAATAAGGACTCCGATTACAAACTTATATTTTCAATTTTTCAAGGAAAAGGCGTGAAATGGACAACAACGAAACTGTCGCGTGTATGACTGGTAGGTATTCAATTAGGAGCGTTGAGAAGTGGAGCGATCTGTGTCAAGATCTACAACGGGAGTGAAGTCAGGGTTGATTAGGTAACTTGTCCACTGGCAGGCCGGGACGGTCGAGGGTGTGTTCGTGTGTGTCCGTTAGTTGTTGGTGATATCGATCTTGGAACTCTAATAAGGATCAGAGCGAGAGATAAAGCGCCCACGCGACCTATCGCAATGATCATTATGTGATGCCTCCTCCTGTTTTATGACGGAAATATCGGGGAGAAAAGCCGGAGCGACCTTGTCAGCTTGTTCAAAGGTGTTGGTTCACTCGAGTACCTTATTTGTAATATGTTACGATAATAATAATAATTGATTGTATAAGTTATGATGCGTTCATGTGCACCATTTGGACTATGCGACTTTTGAGTTTATTATTCTGTGAATAATACACCTATGTATTCGCTCAGCAAACCTTTTTATAACACCCCCTCAAAATTTTTTCTTTTACGTTTCAAAGTGCGAAGATTCAGAAAATGCAATGTCCGTCCGCTGTAAGCCGTATCATGCATACCGGCTTCATTTTCGGTTTAAAAAAATCGTTCTTTCGCACACATGCTCCATTTGGGCCCTAGTTGTGTCCCGAAACTTTGCAGCCCGATCGGAATATACCCAAGGGTGTTATGAGTGAAAAATTGGTATAAAAGTAGGTACCTATTTTTTGTGTTTTAGTAACATGAGCTTTTGAGGGATCGTTTTCCATGTTTTTTTAGGACGAGAAGACCGCATGTGAAGTCGATTTTGACCAATGAGTGGAAAATTGAGGTTCCAACGAAGTTTCAGCCATAAATTTACGTTAAATTTTGGTCTAGTCGTTCTGCCGCACAGAGTTCGAGTCCCCATCTCGGAACACATTTGGGCCCTAGTTGTGTTCCAAAGCTCGGCAGTCCGATCGGAATACACCCAGGTGTGTTATGGGAGAAGAGCGGGTGTAAAAACAGGGGGTTTCGAGGTTTTTTTGAGGTTTTAGTGAGCAAGAGCTTGTGATGCATCGTTCCCCATATTTTTTAGGGCGTGAAAACCGAATATGAAGTTTATTTTGGCCAAAGAGTGAAGAGTTGAGGTTTTAACGAAGGTTGAGCTCCCGAAATTCATTTTATATTAGTAAAAAGGGCACTCTTTCCAAATCACTACCATTGGCGGCAGTTATCACTTTTCTCGGTATGTTATGGACACGCTTAGTTTTAAAGTTATTATAAATTTCTCCCTTGAGAGGGAAAAACATTAAATCATGTTTAATGTTTTTCCCTCGCAAGGGAGAAATTAGATATAGTTTTTTAATGTCAAGAAAAAATGAAAGCCACAATTTCACTGAACTCTACAAGTATAATGTTGCATTTACTGTACTTATTATAGAACTCGCCATCAACATATGGTTGCTACAACAGAAGGTAGTAACTGTGTAGTAACCAATGAAAAACGTTGCATATTTGCGTGTCGGAATTCACAGAATGACCCCCAGCCCTAAAACATTAAACATGTTAAAACGTTGCATATTTGCGTGTCGGAATTCACAGAATGACCCCCAGCCCTAAAACATTAAACATGTTAAAACCTGGGAAATTGTCTGAAATCACCATAAATTTGTATAATAACACTAGCAATAGCATTAGCAGGTGAATCAAGACAATTAAATGGCACTATCAATGTTCAAAGATCATCTGTAGGAAGGAAAAAAAGAACAGCAACATTTCTGTAGGTATGTCCAATGGAATAATAAACCCAAGTGACAAGGACTTTGCAGCGTTTTCTTGTGTTCCTTGACCGCCGCGTCATGGGTCAGTGGCGGTTTGACAGGTCGAATGCTGCAGTGGTAAGTACCTGCTTTATAATATACTCCCTGATTAAGTACTAGCACACGATCCTATGCCCTAGTTCAGTGAGGAGTCCCGACTCAGTGGAGTCGTGAAAGAAACTCTTTGTACTGCGGATTTCCAGTACCTAATGATGTTTGAATGAGTGGGTCATCCGCTTAGTGTTTTGGGTCTATGTTTGGCCTATAAACAATTAGAATTTTCATTAGGGTTAATATCTACTGAAAAGAGAATGTTCAGGTGGAAAACTTGGACGAAATCTCATCTTATGAACAAACCTTTATTTGACAGGGTTATAGGCTGGTGAAAAAGCTGGCAAATCCTGTCTAGTTGAGGTGTTGTAAATTAAAGTCTTATTATTTGTTCTCGATTTCCCAAGCAATGCACTCAATATTAAACATTAAATTGTTGATAAATTAAGGCCCACATAAATTTACATTATTTTCATGTTACCTCATCCTAAAATATCGTTAAAAACCAGTTTGATGACTAAGTGGAGTGGTTGTATGATGGAGGCCCGGTGATGTAAAACTCTTACCTATCTCCGTTTACTCCAACTGTCGTATCATTACCAAATTAGTGCAATTCCGTCCTGACATCAGCAATAAAATCAACGTAAAACACCAGTTTCACTGAATCACTTTTCAGCAGGCTGCCCATTGTATAACAGTCTGGCTTACACAAGCTTCATGAGCATAATAGTATTTGTATCCTAGTAATCGTATCCTAATAATCCTAATAACATAGCATAATCGTATCCTACTATTATACGAATAATCGTATCCTACTATTAACGTATCCTACTAATTAGTCGTATCCTACTAATAATCGTATCCCATCTTATCCTATCGTATCGCATCCTGTCCTATCACATTGTATCCTATATCCTATCGAATCATATCGTATCGTATCCTACTAATTATCCGTATCCCTATTAACGAATAATCGTACCCTACTACTAATAAGGAATAGTCGTATCCTAATAATCCTAATAATGAATAATAAGAGTAATATCCTGATAATATTTGGGGCAAAGCATATCTGCCTGCCTGTCTGTCGGAATATCTTTGTGACTGTAAGAGGATTTGCTAAATTGTAAGAGGATTGCAAGAGGATTTCCTACAACCTTTCATAATACAGGTAGGTATTAAACTGGATTCTAGAAACTCGAGCAAATTGGAATCATGACACGCCGAGGTGACCAGTAGTAAAATGAAAACCCTGAGTATTTTGAATCTTCGTAAGCTCACACATAAAATATTGTAATTTTAACGGTTCGTGTGTTACCTTCAGGTTCGGAACGACGAACGAGGCCTTGCTCTGGCTCAGTTGGAGGTGGAAGGATCTTCCGAACCCTGTGAACTCGTATTCGGGGTGGGGGTCCCAAATCTGTGCCAACCGCTCCCTAAAGTGTCCAGAATGATGGTCATTATTCACTGAAACATCAATACAAAATAAATCAAATTCCAACCGTCAAAATTCAATGTGCGAGTTATGTACGATGGACCCCATTTTGACATGGTTCCCAGTGAGAAAAACGCGACAAAATTTTGATTAGTCTAAACATTTCTCAACAGACTCTGAACAACAAAACTATTCTGCCAATTTTTTAAGAGCCATATTTTATGTACATGCCATTCTAAACAGAATCGGAATTCCGCATCTAGGATTGTTTGGAAATGAGGTAAGCACACACACACCATATTATAGTTTTCTGGTATTATTTTACACTGAATTGAAATGTTCGGAACTATCTCGAAACGAGCTACTCCAGTATTATAATATGGACTCTAGTTACAAAAACCGCCTCCACTGTATCTGCATGCAATTCTAACAATCCTGCTTTTGGAGTGGAGGGTTTGGCGGACATTAATTGGCCATCAGCATGACCCAAAATTCCACAAGTTACAGAATCCACCAAAATCATTTCTACATTCACGGTGAATAATACCGTGGCAGCTAAATAGTACGACGGTACTTGAATTAGTTATATCTAGGGACGCGGGAGCGTCCGGCCCGCCAAGAAAACCGAAAACCTCCATACCTACACCTACAGCAACCAAGACACTCTCTACAAGGCAGAACAAGTTTGAGGGACCTCTGAGGACGTGTACCGAATTTCAAAACTGTGGACCAGGCGCCGGAGTTACGGAAGTTTGAATATCGCTATTTTAGCGAATTTTCGAAGAAAAAGAAGCTATTGTTCTCGGTCCAAAATTTTTAAAACTCGAATTTCCGAAAGATTTTTATACCAAAATCCGTTTCAGACCATCCTGAATTCCCTGCCGAAAGACACCAAAAATTATATGTATATATATATAGGTATATTTTGGTAGGTTAGGGGCGACGATGGTAGCTTAGGAGTCCCAATGTGGGCCTCTAGAGATGGGGACTGTAAAGGAGTACCTAGCAGTCCCATGTCAGATATTTTGGTAGGTTTGTGGTAACAAACCTCTTAATGACTGCAATAGCTCTGAAACACAGGGGAATGTGTTTTTGTGAGGTTGGTAACTTCCCTCAAGGATGGGGAAGCTCTTGTGAAGCTAAGATATTAGGATGGTGATTACTATGTCATGTTCGTCGCCCCTATAGTAGGAAAATATCTGAAAGCCCAAGTTAGGTTAGGAATAGATATTTTGTTCTCCACCGCAATCCCAGAGGTGACTACAAAGCCCTGTCTGTCGCCCCAGTGGTAGCAAAATATATTCAGAGTGTAAGAAGCTCTGAAACCCTCAGTTGGGTTAAGAAAAAGGATTTTATTAGGTAAAGTATGGTACTTGGAGTAGAGTGGTGATAATTATGGTAATTATTATAAATCTCTAACAGTACAAAATCGTGTTAAAAAGGGTTATTGTGTAAAAGTGAGTTTTAGATGTCAGCCTTACAAGGTTAGAAGTGGATGGTTGGACTAAGTGTAGGTAATTATACCAATATTATTATAGGAACCGGAAAAACTTAAATTATGAAAAAAATATGTTGAATTTAATGTTCAGGCAAAATTGGGTAGGGGTGGTATTTGCAGTATAGTGGTGGCAATTAATGAATATTAGAATTCAAACAGTAAGAAATCGAGAACAATAAGTTTCATCCACTAATGATTAAGGGGATTAGAATTTCCATTGTGTGATTGAGTTAATGACCCTGGTTGCACCAGAGTGGGGGTAATTATACGCATTAATTAGTTGTAACAGTAGAAAATCAGGGAAAAAATGCATTATTTTGTAAAAATTACGAGTAATTCAATTTGTTTGGTCTGATGATGGTAGGACCGGAGTGGGGGTAATTATACGAATTCGGTAGTAGTAACAGTAGAAAATCCGCGAAAAAACGTATGTTTGTGTAAAAATCACGAGGAATTCAATTTTTTTGGTCTGATGATGGTAGGACCGGAGTGGGGGTAATTATACGAATTCGGTAGAGTAACAGCAGAAAATCGGCGAAAAAAGGTATGTTTGTGTAAAAATCACGAGGAATTCAATTTTTTTGGTCTGTTGATGGTAGGACCGGAGTGGGGGTAATTATACGAATTCGGTAGTTGTAACAGTAGAAAATTGGGAAAAATAGGTATCGTTGTGTAAAAATCACGCGGATTTCAATTTTTTTGGTCTGATGATGGTAGGACCGGAGTGGGGGTAATTATACGAATTCGGTAGAGTAACAGCAGAAAATCGGCGAAAAAAGGTATGTTTGTGTAAAAATCACGAGGAATTCAATTTTTTCGGTCTGATGATGGTAGGACCGGAGTGGGGGTAATTATACGAATTCGGTAGAGTAACAGCAGAAAATCGGCGAAAAAAGGTATGTTTGTGTAAAAATCACGAGGAATTCAATTCTTTTGGTCTGATGATGGTAGGACCGGAGTGGGGGTAATTATCGAATTCGGTAGTTGTAACAGTAGAAAATTGGGAAAAATAGGTATCGTTGTGTAAAAATCACGCGGATTTCAATTTTTTTGGTCTGATGATGGTAGGACCGGAGTGGGGGTAATTATACGAATTCGGTAGAGTAACAGCAGAAAATCGGCGAAAAAAGGTATGCTTGTGTAAAAATCACGAGGAATTCAATTTTTTTGGTCTGATGATGGTAGGACCGGAGTGGGGGTAATTATACGAATTCGGTAGTTGTAACAGTAGAAAATTGGGTAAAATAGGTATCGTTGTGTAAAAATCACGCGGATTTCAATTTTTTTGGTCTGATGATGGTAGGACCGGAGTGGGGGTAATTATACGAATTCGGTAGAGTAACAGCAGAAAATCGGCGAAAAAAGGTATGTTTGTGTAAAAATCACGAGGAATTCAATTTTTTCGGTCTGATGATGGTAGGACCGGAGTGGGGGTAATTATACGAATTCGGTAGAGTAACAGCAGAAAATCGGCGAAAAAAGGTATGTTTGTGTAAAAATCACGAGGAATTCAATTTTTTTGGTCTGATGACGGTAGGACCGGAGTGGGGGTAATTATACGAATTCGGTAGAGTAACAGCAGAAAATCGGCGAAAAAAGGTATGTTTGTGTAAAAATCACGAGGAATTCAATTTTTTTGGTCTGATGATGGTAGGACCGGAGTGGGGGTAATTATACGAATTCGGTAGAGTAACAGCAGAAAATCGGCGAAAAAAGGTATGTTTGTGTAAAAATCACGAGGAATTCAATTTTTTTGGTCTGATGATGGTAGGACCGGAGTGGGGGTAATTATACGAATTCGGTAGAGTAACAGCAGAAAATCGGCGAAAAAAGGTATGTTTGTGTAAAAATCACGAGGAATTCAATTTTTTTGGTCTGTTGATGGTAGGACCGGAGTGGGGGTAATTATACGAATTCGGTAGTTGTAACAGTAGAAAATTGGGAAAAATAGGTATCGTTGTGTAAAAATCACGCGGATTTCAATTTTTTTGGTCTGATGATGGTAGGACCGGAGTGGGGGTAATTATACGAATTCGGTAGAGTAACAGCAGAAAATCGGCGAAAAAAGGTATGTTTGTGTAAAAATCACGAGGAATTCAATTTTTTCGGTCTGATGATGGTAGGACCGGAGTGGGGGTAATTATACGAATTCGGTAGAGTAACAGCAGAAAATCGGCGAAAAAAGGTATGTTTGTGTAAAAATCACGAGGAATTCAATTCTTTTGGTCTGATGATGGTAGGACCGGAGTGGGGGTAATTATCGAATTCGGTAGTTGTAACAGTAGAAAATTGGGAAAAATAGGTATCGTTGTGTAAAAATCACGCGGATTTCAATTTTTTTGGTCTGATGATGGTAGGACCGGAGTGGGGGTAATTATACGAATTCGGTAGAGTAACAGCAGAAAATCGGCGAAAAAAGGTATGCTTGTGTAAAAATCACGAGGAATTCAATTTTTTTGGTCTGATGATGGTAGGACCGGAGTGGGGGTAATTATACGAATTCGGTAGTTGTAACAGTAGAAAATTGGGTAAAATAGGTATCGTTGTGTAAAAATCACGCGGATTTCAATTTTTTTGGTCTGATGATGGTAGGACCGGAGTGGGGGTAATTATACGAATTCGGTAGAGTAACAGCAGAAAATCGGCGAAAAAAGGTATGTTTGTGTAAAAATCACGAGGAATTCAATTTTTTCGGTCTGATGATGGTAGGACCGGAGTGGGGGTAATTATACGAATTCGGTAGAGTAACAGCAGAAAATCGGCGAAAAAAGGTATGTTTGTGTAAAAATCACGAGGAATTCAATTTTTTCGGTCTGATGATGGTAGGACCGGAGTGGGGGTAATTATACGAATTCGGTAGAGTAACAGCAGAAAATCGGCGAAAAAAGGTATGTTTGTGTAAAAATCACGAGGAATTCAATTTTTTTGGTCTGATGACGGTAGGACCGGAGTGGGGGTAATTATACGAATTCGGTAGAGTAACAGCAGAAAATCGGCGAAAAAAGGTATGTTTGTGTAAAAATCACGAGGAATTCAATTTTTTTGGTCTGATGATGGTAGGACCGGAGTGGGGGTAATTATACGAATTCGGTAGAGTAACAGCAGAAAATCGGCGAAAAAAGGTATGTTTGTGTAAAAATCACGAGGAATTCAATTTTTTTGGTCTGATGATGGTAGGACCGGAGTGGGGGTAATTATACGAATTCGGTAGAGTAACAGCAGAAAATCGGCGAAAAAAGGTATGTTTGTGTAAAAATCACGAGGAATTCAATTTTTTTGGTCTGATGATGGTAGGACCGGAGTGGGGGTAATTATACGAATTCGGTAGTTGTAACAGTAGAAAATTGGGAAAAATAGGTATCGTTGTGTAAAAATCACGCGGATTTCAATTTTTTTGGTCTGATGATGGTAGGACCGGAGTGGGGGTAATTATACGAATTCGGTATTTGTAACAGTAGAAAATTGGGAAAAATAGGTATCGTTGTGTAAAAATCAGGCGGATTTCAATTTTTTTGGTCTGATGATGGTAGGACCGGAGTGGGGGTAATTATACGAATTCGGTAGAGTAACAGCAGAAAATCGGCGAAAAAAGGTATGTTTGTGTAAAAATCACGAGGAATTTAATTCTTTTGGTCTGATGATGGTAGGACCGGAGTGGGGGTAATTATACGAATTCCGTAGTGTAACAGTAGAAAATCGGGGAAAAAAGGTATGTTTGTGTAAAAATCACAAGGAATTCAATTTTTTTGGTCTGATGATGGTAGGACCGGAGTGGGGGTAATTATATGAATTCGTTAGTCATAACAGTGGAAAATAGGGGAAAAAAGGTATCTTTGTGTACACATTTCTTTTTTCACAGTTGAATTGAGTTACTCGTTGTGTTTTGACAAGGTGGGGGTAATTATATAAGTTTTCCCCAACCCTTGAGTAGTACTACCGATTTCCCGGTTTGGAGATATTTCTTGATATCATGAAGGGCTCCTGACACCTTCTGCATCCTCGGGAATTAATGCTACTCCCCCGCAATAATGCTACTCTAATCGCTGTAGTAGTAATGTAAATAAGGAATAATGCGGTTTTTCTAAACATATTCATACACCTAGGTGGGTGATAAAAATATGTTATCCCATGTAATTTTGATGTGAAGTTATAGTGGTCTCGACGAAATGGAATTGTGACTCAGTTTCATATTTTGATCGTGTTACGGAATTCTTCTCTTTGCTACGGGTGCTCGACATAAACGAGCCCTCGTCGCTGACACAATACCTATATCAGTCTAGTAACCCCTACTACCCAAATACTTATTAACTAATAATGTGGAATAAAATTTTAGTATATGGCTACGCGGAGGATAACAAAATTGTTAGTTCCAATTTCGATGTGAGGTGAAAGTGAGCATCAAAAAGGAAATTGGGACTCCTTCTCATCTTTTGTCATCCTATGAATTCTGTGATTCAGTGTAATTTTTGAAAAATGTACCAACCTCCTTACAGGTGCCAATGTATGGCGTCACCACTGTCCGTAATGGTGGCTGTAGGTACAACGAAGAGATACTACCTATCATGTAACTATAGTGAGGATGGGTGTGCTGAATTCTTTTCTTTCAACGAAATTGATTAATCAGATACGTGTGTCAAGTTCATATGGCGGTACCACTGGCGTCGCTAGGGTGAAAGATGTACCTACGATAAGTAGGTAACAGTATTCTCTTTGTTCTCTCTTAAAATGAGTAGGTAACTACGGTAGGTCCGTAGTTGTTTATTACAAATTATGTTTTTCAATGTTCATTAATATTTTGCATGAAAAAGGTGACAGGAAAAAACGTAGATACATCCGTTTCCTTCCATCGCCCGAGAGATAACTCCATTCATTTACTGTTTTTTTTGTGTGTGTTCCAAATTTGAAATAATACCGTGCATATTGAGGAAAATGAATTATGATGTACCTACTTCGATCGCACAATTACGCTAAGTAAGGTAGGTATGTACAAGTGGACTGGATGTTGTTGACATTTTCAGGAATGGTTGGTTATTAGTAGAATTGAATATTTCCTGAGTTTCAGCGTGACCGCATTATTAGTTTCTGTGGCCGCAACTTTTTTTAAATTTTAGGTACTGAAAAAAGTACCAGTAGGAGTTAACCAACTTCGATGAAATTTTCGGGGATGGTTGGTTATTAGTAGAAATGAATATTTCCTGAGTTTCAGCGTGACCGCATTATTAGTTTCTGTGGCCGCAACTTTTTTTAAATTTTAGGTACTGAGTAAAGTACCAGTAGGAGTTGACCGACTTCGATGAAATTTTCGGGGATGGTTGGTTATTAGTAGAAATGAATATTTCCTGAGTTTCAGCGTGACCGCATTATTAGTTTTTGTGACCGCAACTTTCTTAAATTTTAGGTACTGAGTAAAGTCCCAGTAGGAGTTAAGCAATTTCGATGAAATTTTTAGGGATGTTTGGTTATTACTAGAAAAGATTATTTCCTGAGTTTCACCGTGACCGCATTATTAGTTTTTGTGACCGCAACTTTCTTAAATTTTAGGTACTGAGTAAAGTCCCAGTAGGAGTTAAGCAATTTCGATGAAATTTTTAGGGATGTTTGGTTATTACTAGAAAAGATTATTTCCTGAGTTTCACCGTGACCGCATGATTAGTTTCTGTGACCGCAACTTTTTTAAATTTTAGGTACTGAGTAAAGTACCAGTAGGAGTTAAGCAATTTGCACATGAGCACAGGTAATGCAAGGAAATGACAAAGTTCAACCATGGCCAGGACAACAACATGGAAACCGTCAAATAAGAATAAGGAATTGCATCATGTTTCATCAGTTTGTTTTGTGAAAGGTTGCGTCATTTTTCAATCTGTGTTCCCAGTTTGTGGGGAATTAGGGATGGTTAGGGGAAACATATTGTTATGAAAAATCTCCGACAGCTGTAATTCTTCCAAAGAACAAACGTATTTTGTACACTGAAAACCCTGTACTATAAAAAATCTAAAAAGATTCGATCAAAAATGTCAAAATTAGTCGAATCGTACACTTGGTCCTACCAATGTTACTTTATATACCTACAATTATGTCAATAAATTTACGTTGGTGTATCCGTCAAATTACACCTTGTTTATTTCTTCTTATTTTTGTTAATTATTATCTTGTTTTTGTTTCGTTCTCGTTATCTTTCCTGCCAAATTCAGTAAAAACGATACTGAACTCACTGAGATCAACAATAGATTGTTGTGGTTTCAATGTTTTGATTTGCAAACTCTGAAGTTAGCAACGCTGCCATAAAATGCGCCAATTTGTTTGAAAACACATTAGGACACTTTTTTAGAAGAAAATTGAAAATAAATACATCTATCAGTTAAATAATTAATATATATTGAAAAATATTTTGTACATAAACAATGAATTTTATAAATAAATACAATTAATTTTGTAAGTAGACAAATTGGACGAGTTTAGGCATAAGGTTGAAAATTCGGTTTGAATTGTTCGTTTGGTTATTTTGTTATTTTTTTATATTGTTCTACCCTGTGACATCCTCCAGAAAAAAATTCTGGATCCGCCCCTGGGCAAGGTACGTAACCTACCTGCTTCCCCAACAGTAATCACCACGCCAATAATCACTTCGCCGTTAGTTAAGCCATCAATGGATAGGAATTTGTACGTTACTATCTCAATGTGAGTATGAGCCAGTCACGTGACCAAGTTGACGTAGGTGTATGTTAGTTACGTTGTAGCACTATCGAAATAGGTCAAAGCAGCGCGTTAATGAACACGTTACCATCACCAGTTATTAGCAATCTGCAGTCGGACTTCCTACCCATGTACCTAGTACCTTATAATCAGCACTTATAATAATACACGCCCCCACTTAACCGGCATTTCAGTTACCTGTTAGCCTACGTCCCCTATAACTCCGTGTTTTGAAGAAAACTGTTGACGACCAACCACTATCACAACTTGTATATTATATATAAAATTCAGATCATGTAATCATAGTCACCAACGTTCATAATTGCGTGATTCACTAAAAAGAAAGGAATAGTATGAAAATAAGTAGGTACTTACTTTCTTAACCATGGTTTACCTAAATTAGTTGGTACCTAAACAATATATTCGGCATTAAAGTTAAAGTAAGTAACGTAGGTATCATCACAAGGGAAAAAAAAAAAAAAAAAATCATGACAAAGCAGCAGGGAATGAACAGAAGGCAGAAACACTGTAAAGCCGTTTATTTGAACGTAAATATTATGTAAACATAAAAAACCTAGCCTCAACAAGGAAATGGGTTACAAGTGGTAGGAACCCTTTGTACAAACAAGTTAGTAGGTACCTGAACTAACAAGTTGTTAGGTGTCTCGCAAATTTTGAGCACATGGTAATTGGGTAAATATCAAATTAGTGTAACGGTGGGAATTGAAGTGGGCTGAGTAATGAAATCAGTTGGTCCCACTGTCAACATACAGTAATACATCAGGTAATAATAGGCTATAGTAATTTATAGATGTACTCAAAAACTGTGAGGTGATACTGTATTTCCCTACGGTCGTAAATTTAAGAGGGACTGAAATATAAGAGACACCAATTTACTGAACAAAGAAAGACCTCAATCGTGTGTCACAATGGTGTGATGTATTTTAAATAATTTATATTGGATTCAGACACAGCATTTACAACAATTGGAGGTTAGTTAACAGATGAAACCAATGTCAATTTCAAGGATGTAGACAAAGTTGTATCCGAGAAAGAAAATATTCGATGAACTGAAACATACCTATACATTATTTTACGTAATAACAATCTAATTCTAACAAAAGCTGATAAGGGGAATTCGATTACTATTTTGACCTATTTACTAAGAAATGAATGATTCCTTCAAAAGGATTCCGTGTTTGAAATAACAGAATACCACTTAGAAACTCATAGTTGTAAGAAATTGAAACATTTGTGAAAAAGTACAAGGATCTCATGAAAACGAAGTGGTATTGTGAAAACATGAATCCAAAACCACCATCTTTATAGGGTTTAATGCAGTCGCACAAACCAGATAAGAAAATGAGGCTAGTGATTAGCTGAACCTGCCGAACTTACAGTTTTGTTTGATAATACCAACATTGTGGCGAATTTCGGAATTGTTATCATTTACCCAAGGTAAGACGTCGTCTAGAGAGACACATAGGTTATTAATAAATATGTAGGTACATACTATATACACTTTTGTTAAAATGTTGGTATGCATTCAGGATGCTCTGAAACGGATTTCAAAAAAAAAATGAAGTTTTGAAATTTCAAAAATTTTGGACCCATTGCAAAATAATGAGACTGATTTCACAATGTACAGAAAACCTTCATTTGCATAAATTGTGTTATTCAAAAAGCATCCAATAACCCCTGCACTTAAAAATTACCATGGTTTCGTTGAATGATTCACACAATGAAAACAGTACCAATGTGAGAAACGTCATAAAGTGAAGACACACCTCAATAGTTAGTTGTACGTTAATAGGTAACTATGAAAAAAACATAAACAGTGTCAAGGAAATTCGCAGCCAACAAAAAAGTGTACACTACAGAAGGATATTTACTTGAACCAATCCTCAATGAATTAATATTAGGTAAAAAGCAGTAAAGTGAGTTAGTACTGAAACCCACATTTTATGCAAATAATACGGTAGCTAAATTAAATAATTCAAAATTAAAGGAAAAAGTAAGTAAATCATCAAGTGGGATTCATTTGGAGTGGATAACAATAACAAGGCAAGAGTGGCAGGAAAGTTAAGAACAGGGAAAAAGAAGAGCATTTGGCTGCACTAGAAAAAAATCAAAAATTGCAAAAATAAAATTATTGAAAAGAAAATCTCGAATTGATTGCTCAACGTAATCTCTCTGATGAATCCAAATTAGCAACATAACACAAATCAGCAAAATCAAAAATGGAGACTGAAGATTTATAGGGGATTTGATGTTCTGATGGTGTTCTGTATCCACCCAGCAAGTAGCTCAGGCAGGATAGCGTTGAGGGTGGCGATCACTGAGGGGGAACCGCCTTTCGTTGTGTAGGTGCCACCATCGCTTGTCAACAGGAACCACTGAAAACAGTTAACAGATACAGTACGGGTGGGTCCTCTGACAAATCTGTCGACTAGCAAATCGTCCACAAGTGGTCGCAAGAACGCAGCGAAAAGGAGGTCATGGATATTATAGAGGACAAAAAAAAAGTTTCTAGCGGTTTGTGAGTGGCGTTTTTGCCACAACGAACAAACCTAATATTGATGCTCCCCTTCACGAGTACCCTGCAGGAATGAGGAGGGCCAGACATAATATGAAGGAATAATGAAATTATTTTGAAGAGATGTAGCAATGAAAATTAGAATGTTCAATAAAATCAACAAAAACTTTTTTTCCTCTCACTCAACCACATAATATATTACTTGGAGTACATGATCCAAAGAAATCAAGCCCACAGGATTTTATGACAACTACAGTAACTTACTACCGGGTTCGCAGGAATCCTGATGTTATCCTAAATACCTACTGATAATTTTCATTCAATGTTGAAAATACTGCATACGATATTTGTATTTCTTAACCCAATAACAACCTATTATTATTTTCAAAGTGAAAATAAGTACACTTTTTCTATAGCTTTTTGCATGGCCAACAAGTGTAGACAAAAAAGTCTGCCAATTGGAGTAGGCAGTATAGCTTGAATCACGTGAACGCAGTGGCGTAGCCAGGATAGTTGAATGGGGTTATCGGAAATAGAAATACAATTCCTGTCATGTACCATGGCTATGAGACCGAATGTTCAAAGAAATATTACTGATATTGTGTAAAAAGATGATATAGCGAGAAACCATACCACTTTTCTTAAAATTACATAATTTGTCGTGATTTCAGCCATTTGGACCGATGTTTGACCCTAATAAAGTCAAATTTGACCCACTTGCTTTTGATAAAAATAGTTTTATCATCCCACACAACGTCAGGTGAATTAATATTGATTTTACCATTAATACCAATTTTTTACCCACAAAAGTCAAAATCTGACCCCTGTTCTGTGTGAAAAACAACTGAAATGGTATTTTGGTGTCTTTACTCAACCTTCCATGCCACTTTCACATGCCAACCTTCCATGCCACTTTCACTGCCAGGTCACATGGACTAGCAGAATTAGTTAGGTAGGTTCAACTCTCTACGACTATTTTGCGCGTATTTAGAAGGGTTACAAGGAAATAGTCAACATTTCATGTTCACCCATACGCAGATGAAAGTTACAGTACGATTCCAATGAAATTCATATGGAATCATCAATTGTATTATACCTGATCGACCCTCCCAGTTTGAACTCATTTCAACGATAAGATAGTTATGGGCGTTTGCGCATGCACAGACGGAAGTCACAGTAGTTTTTCAGTGATGTTGGTATGGGACCCACCCACACCTAACCTCCAAATTTCAGACCATTTCGACCATTATTACGGGCAGTTATGGGCGTTACAAGGAATTGATCACAGAGGGACACACCACTCACGAAACCAAAAAAGCTCCTTCATGTCTGAAACGGAAAATGGTACTGTACATTTTCATTTTGGAGGACATGCATTTTTTTTATTTTTGTTACTCAATCACGAATCCAAGGCTTCCCCACCTTCATTAGTGAGGAAGCAAAAGTAAAAATTGTCTGTGATGTCAACAAAAATTATGGTAAATATTCTTAAAAACCTACCTCTTCCAGTATTAGTACCATTACGATCGGTATGTTAGGTACCTATTTGACTTAACTTATAGTAGGTAATGTGCAAGTTATGAGGTTAACTCGAAGTGGCATTTTCTGATGGTTACCTGACTCCCAGAAAACCCTAAGAAACCATCAATGAAAGGCGTTTGAAAAGGGTGTGGAATGAAGAAGGCGGTACTGTCCAGTTCATGTCGGCCCGATGTTTTGTAGAGAGGAATGAACAATCAGAAACCCGGCTGTGGATGGTCAGGAACACATGGCAATGAGCCGGTCATGGATACTATACAGTCAGAAAAGCATCCGATAATCAGTGCGAACGGGCTAACGCCTTTCTGACGGTCAGATAACCATCAGATGGTCGAGGTATTGTGACTAGGTATCACATATGTAGGTTAGTGAACTACATAAGAATAATACTTAGGCAACAGCGCCACTTCGTCTTCTGGGTGTAGATGTAGAACAGAGGTTCGAGTTGTGCTGCCTGGGTCTTTTTCTTTGAGGTCTGAAGGAGTTGATAAGGTATGCACATAGACAACTCCTCATCTCACTTGTGGTGTACGAATCCATTAAATCTTCCACCACTTCGCGTCTAAGTTGCTGACTGTGATAGAGGGGACGTTGCTACCTTGGGAAAAAAAAGTGACATATCAAACAAATACCAATACACAAGTTGAACTTTTTAAAAATAAATAACTTTCATTTACACACATGGATATGTTGTTGGGTTGGGGGACAGTCTAAAATTTCCCACCGACACCAAGAAGTATAACACACATTCGACAGTAGGTATCGAACGGGCGCTACTTCCCCCGCTGTCGCTTGAGTGCAGTCACATAGTAACCAAAATCTTAGCAACAGAGTCACGTTATCGCATTGCTTGTCAATTGTTTGTTCAACTCTGTTTCGTTCAAGTTTTGGCTAACCAAAACATGGAAAAATAAATCAATGAGGTAGGTACTTACGTAAAACCAGTGGTTTCGCATGCTTGTGCCTACTTTTTGAAGCCAGCTATTTATTAGGAACCAGTTTTTTAATTATTCTGTTGAAGATTACCTATTCGTAATGACCTACATGATTTAGTTGAACTAGGTACCTTTCTACTCAATAACTCTGCAATGACTAGGTACTCGCCAATATTTACAGTTAGGTACCTACCTAGTCTTGAATGTTTACCAACATTGTTTTGTATGATTGGTGGAGAGAAAGAGAAGTAGGTACCCAATGAATAACCTCACCTGCTACGTATTTTGTGTATTATTCTCTAAATAATACACGTCTATGTATTACCTTAGGGAAACTGTTTTTTAACACCTCTCGAACTGTTTTCTGTAGCACCTAACTGTAGCGGTGTCATCGGTAGGTATCTACGTCAATTTCTGGTCTACAAAAATCGTTCTTTCACACACAGGCTCCATTTGGGCTCTAGTGATGTCCCCTAGCTTGGCAGCCCGATCGGAAAACACCCAGGGGTATTAGCGGTGAAATTGGGTGCAAAATTGGCTGATTGTAGTGAACTTGGGGATGTGAGGTATCGTTTTAGATGTTTTAGGGTGACGAGTCCAATAATGTGAAGTTGATGTTGACAAAAAGTGAAGAACTGTATTTTCAACTCCCAAAATTCAATTTGTATAGATCAAAAATATGTGAAAACGGGTGACATCACCAGAAATGTGTATTAATCAGAATGCAGTACTACAGGTGAATCAGTAGCTATAGCTGAATGACAGTTTCAACGATCGAAGATGACCCGTCAAAAATAGGAGCCCATTTCTAATTTTTGCGACCAACATTGGTGAAAACCATGAAAAGGTTCCAATCATTAGACGTGAAAGAAACAATAAATGAACAGCCAACATTTCTGTACGTTGAATAGAATAGTAAATCCATGTGACAAGGACTGCAGCGTTTTAGGGGAAGTTTTCATGACACCTATAATAATATCTTCCTAATATCTACCAAATCGACAAATCCACATATAAAACAACCATCCCTCATCAACAGATGCAAGGGTTCCCTCCTTTAGCAACCTTACTTCTGTTAGTCTTGGATTGAAATGGATAAAAATATCGTAACCTTGGATTAAATATATCGGACGACCAAATGCATGGATACTGTAAAAATCTTCAGATGTCCCTTTGCAGAGACCTACCGTATTTTAAATATTCACTTTCATAATTTTTCTACATACCTTGAAACATAAACCATCATTTTGAGTGTGGGGGGGAGGGGAACAGTCGTGATCACCTACTTGACTAAATATGGGAAGCCTAGAGCATATCATCCTGGACCAGCTGGCCAGCCCAAAACAGCCAAAAATGTTTTCAATGAGGTGAGGTTCGACCACAAAGGGCGCTTCGTCCGCGAAACCGAAGGTGAAGGGAAAAAATGATGTGTTGGTAAAGATTGCACGTCAATCATGAGAACCATGTGCCAAAAATGCAAAGTTGGCCTTTGCATAAGCTGCTTTTCAAGATTTTATACTCAGCAAACTTAAATCTGTGCACTTATATATTGAGGTTTGGATTCTATGCTTACACATGTTTTAATTATTTTACATTTTGAGTTGCCACTGAGTATTTCATGTAGCCTACCAAGTCTCACTTATTAGTTCCTACTTGATTCGATTTTCCCTAAATGGAGCATTGTGATAAGTTTCTAGTGCTAATATTATCCGTTGTGATAAGTCAATAATTCCTAATATTTTTTAGACTAATTGAGGCTCTGATTTCCAAAACTCGCTCCTTGCAATTTTTGAAAAAATCGGGGTTATTGCTGTTTCTGAAAGATTGGTGTCCGCTCCTTCGGAATCGGAGGTCAGAATTGAGAGAAACGTGCTCCTTCTCTATTTAATTGACCTTCAAATACCTGGTTGAGATCCAAAACTCGTTCCTTGCAGTCACCTGTGAGTTCCAAAACTAGCTCAGATGAACTTATGGTAGCAAAACTCGCTCCTTGAGGTTATATAACCTTGTCAAGGGAAACCTCTCTCCTATTCTTGCCTAGTCACTGTGCTTTTTTTCCCAGCCCTGTTCCTGCTTCCTTCCTTCCATCCCTTCACCTTCCTTTTTTCCACCAGCTATTTTATTTATTTTTTTCCCTTTACCAAATGGCGGTCACCCGAAAGAAGAAGAGAAACCCGAATGAATGGAAAAAGAATGTGGCGCAACGAGAAAGGTAAGTGTTGTGAATGTTAACATCGTTGCTCATACTTACCTAATTATTGTGATAGTTTAGGAGGAGATTCATTTTTGGGACTGATTTATGGTATTTTGTTTTATGTTGACCATTTAACATTGAAAGATGGTGCCTATTTGTAAGTTAATTATTGTTATTGAACTCGGTTTTTTAGATATAAGCCGACAAGACTGCCGACTCTGCCTCAATGCCGGCACGAGAAAAAGAAAATGTTGTGCTGCGAAACTTTGAAGATGCAAGATGTTCGCCGTTTTCACCAGGAATTCTATGCGTCTCATAACAAGATTGACCAAGATAATCTGATTTTAAAGAACACTGAACAGATTTCACCAAGAAGGAGCACTCACGGCGGAAGGTCTTCCACCGTTTCCATTTCCTATTTTTTCATTCCTTCAAAGAATCGTGGACGCGTACAGGTAAAGGATTTTCGAGTGTCTATCTTGGGATAGTTTTCTTGTATGACTGTTGTAATGTTGTATTTTTTGCTGAAGATTGTATAGGAAGACGATAGGCAGACCCAATACTGTTACAGGTGTCAGTACTTACTTTGGTCGTCTTATTTCTTGCAGGTGTGGGCTAAGGCTTTCCTCAACATTTTGGGAATATCGAAATTTTTTTAAAGTGTATTAAAAAATGTCTTAAAACGTTATATTACTGAGTTTTTATTGACTTTTCCCTATCCATAACCAAACGTGTCTTCATAGATCTTATAAGAAGTGATCTCTGAAGACCCTTCAGCTGGGTCAGTTCCAAAACTCGTTAGATGCAACGTTTAGTGCCACAACTCGCTCGTTGCAAAATTAAATTCGTTCCTACGCAATTATTTCTCCATCGATTTATCTTTCCTTGGACACAGAGCTCCATTGATGTAATCTAGGTCATGTGGTGCAAAAAAACCAGCGAATTGGTTGACTAATAATGTTTTAGAGGTTTTTTGCGATTTCTGAAAAACGTGTTACCTTGCAAGGAGCGAGTTTTGGAAATCAGGGACTCAATTGCATTCCTCTATGCTGTACAGGAAGTTGATTTCCGTTATTTAAGTAGTACCTATTCACTATATTATTGAGACTAACTGTATTCCTGTATTGTAAATTGTTAGACTGAAATAAAAACAATGCTTTGAAACTGTAATTCAGATCAATTTATACCAATCCCCGTTGTAAAAATCTCAGTTTTGAAAAAATGGAAAAAAGTTCTTGTAGCGCCCAGTGTTGCCATATGGCAACGTGCCCTAAAGCCTTGAAATTTGACCACGAGATTTTTTGAATCATTTTTCCCGTGTTCTGAGGACCATTTGGAGTCAGAATATTAAAAAAAAATTTCAAAATATCGAGAGAAAAAAGTTTTGGGCGTTAATGGGTTAATGTACCTGTTTTACACACTTCTGAATGCTTGTCATTTTTTATAATTAACTTACCTACCCACATTTGGGTCGTGTACGAGAGAAGTTTCGGTGGGTTCTTGAGTTTTTCATTTTCATTGTCAGCAAAACCGGTAGTAACTTGTTCTTCGTGTGTTGACATGTTGACGTTTCGGTATTCCAAAGTAGATATTGGCGCCTGCTGAAAAAAGGTTATGTAAATTTTTTTTTTTAAATGAACCTACATGAGGGTGACGAGGTATCCTGGCAAAAATACGGACCACATAATTAGCAAAATCAGAAGCAAAATCAAGTCATCGGTAGAAGGTGGGGGAATGGTTTTGACAGGCTCCATTGCTAATAAATAGGGTTTGGATTCACATGGAAAATTGCATGTTGCGTCCTGTGCGAATTTGATGGAATTCCAAATATCAGTGCAACTGTTGAAGGAACGTACGTAAGGTACGTGAATATTAAAAATTGATGCAACAACAAATACCTCATTTCTTTTGCGTGTGGTGGCTAAGCTGAGCCCAACATACAAAACCTGCTAAAACTAAAAATAAAAGATAAACGTTGTGTAATAATTTGCAGCGTTTTCCTGATAATTCCATCTCAATGGCTCCGAAGTCCTATTTCCTGTATTTTTTAAATTTTACCTTCCTCCTCCTAATCAATTGTTGGTTCACTCAATCAATTTTGTATCGTACGACCAAATGCATGGATACTGCAAAAATCTTCAGATGTCCCTTTGCAGAGACCTACCGTATTTTAAATATTCACTTTCATAATTTTGCGTGCGAACTTGAAACCACAAACGACAAGTTCGTCGAACTTATTACAAAATTCCAGTCATGCACCATGACCCCCCCCCCCCCCCCTGTTGAATGGTTCGTAATTTGCATACCAATACTTTTGAACTCCTCCCATAAGTAGGTACCTTCATTTTCCTCAAAAATTCGCTAATCCATGCAACTTTTTAATGTACCTGTTTTACACACTTCTGAATGCTTGTCATTTTTTATAATTAACTTACCTACCCATATTTGGGTCGTGTACGTGAGAAGTTTCGGTGGGTTCTTGAGTTTTTCATTTTCATTGTCAGCAAAACCGGTAGTAACTTGTTCTTCGTGTGTTGACATGTTGACGTTTCGGTATTCCAAAGTAGATATTGGCGCCTGCTGAAAAAAGGTTATGTAAATTTTTTTTTTTTAAATGAACCTACATGAGGGTGACGAGGTATCCTGGCAAAAATACGGACCACATAATTAGCAAAATCAGAAGCAAAATCAAGTCATCGGTAGATGGTGGGGGAATGGTTTTGACAGGCTCCATTGCTAATAAATAGGGTTTGGATTCACATGGAAAATTGCATGTTGCGTCCTGTGCGAATTTGATGGAATTCCAAATATCAGTGCAACTGTTGAAGGAACGTACGTAAGGTACGTGAATATTAAAAATTGATGCAACAACAAATACCTCATTTCTTTTGCGTGTGGTGGCTAAGCTGAGCCCAACATACAAAGCCTGCTAAAACAAAAAATAAAAGATAAACGTTGTGTAATAATTTGCAGCGTTTTCCTGATAATTCCATCTCAATGGCTCCGAAGTCCTATGTCCTGTATTTTTTAAATTTTACCTTCCTCCTCCTAATCAATTGTTGGTTCACTCAATCAATTTTGTATCGTACGACCAAATGCATGGATACTGCAAAAATCTTCAGATGTCCCTTTGCAGAGACCTACCGTATTTTAAATATTCACTTTCATAATTTTGCGTGCGAACTTGAAACCACAAACGACAAGTTCGTCGAACTTATTACAAAATTCCAGTCATGCACCATGACCCCCCCCCCCCCCCCCTGTTGAATGTTCGTAATTTGCATACCAATACTTTTGAACCCCTCCCATAAGTAGGTACCTTCATTTTCCTCAAAAATTCGCTAATCCATGCAACTTTTTAATGTACCTGTTTTACACACTTCTGAATGCTTGTCATTTTTTATAATTAACTTACCTACCCATATTTGGGTCGTGTACGTGAGAAGTTTCGGTGGGTTCTTGAGTTTTTCATTTTCATTGTCAGCAAAACCGGTAGTAACTTGTTCTTCGTGTGTTGACATGTTGACGTTTCGGTATTCCAAAGTAGATATTGGCGCCTGCTGAAAAAAGGTTATGTAAATTTTTTTTTTTAAATGAACCTACATGAGGGTGACGAGGTATCCTGGCAAAAATACGGACCACATAATTAGCAAAATCAGAAGCAAAATCAAGTCATCGGTAGAAGGTGGGGGAATGGTTTTGACAGGCTCCATTGCTAATAAATAGGGTTTGGATTCACATGGAAAATTGCATGTTGCGTCCTGTGCGAATTTGATGGAATTCCAAATATCAGTGCAACTGTTGAAGGAACGTACGTAAGGTACGTGAATATTAAAAATTGATGCAACAACAAATACCTCATTTCTTTTGCGTGTGGTGGCTAAGCTGAGCCCAACATACAAAACCTGCTAAAACTAAAAATAAAAGATAAACGTTGTGTAATAATTTGCAGCGTTTTCCTGATAATTCCATCTCAATGGCTCCGAAGTCCTATTTCCTGTATTTTTTAAATTTTACCTTCCTCCTCCTAATCAATTGTTGGTTCACTCAATCAATTTTGTATCGTACGACCAAATGCATGGATACTGCAAAAATCTTCAGATGTCCCTTTGCAGAGACCTACCGTATTTTAAATATTCACTTTCATAATTTTGCGTGCGAACTTGAAACCACAAACGACAAGTTCGTCGAACTTATTACAAAATTCCAGTCATGCACCATGACCCCCCCCCCCCCCCTGTTGAATGTTCGTAATTTGCATACCAATACTAAGTAAAATCAACACAATATGTAGGTAGACAACACACAAAAATGTGTACTGTATATTTTGGAAAAATTATGTTGATACCTAATGAATGAGAAATAGCTCACTTCATTTTTTTATGTTATGTACGTTCCTTTATTTTACACAGGTACCTATACAATTCAAAATTTTCTGGTAGTAAGTACTGTCATAATTGGGCTAGTCAACACAACACAGAATCTTTTGGATTTTGTTGGAAGGTACTTTTCCAACTTGAACATGCGTTATGCTTCATGAATTACAAAAAATAAATGTGTTCACTATAGAATTATTGACTCCCACGCAGTTTTACAAAATGTAATTCCCGGGCTGGAGGGAGTAGGAGTGTAAGTACTGACCACAGAAAACTAGTTATTTACGCAGAAGGGGCATCTATACAGGTAAATAATAAACGTTGTGTAATAATTTGCAGCGTTTTCCTAATAATTTAATCTCAAGACTGGCTCCCACCCAACTACTGTTTCTTGCATTTTTGAAATTTTACGTTGCTGCTCCCAATCAATTATTGGTTCAATCAATTTTTTATCGTACGACCAAATGCATGGGGTACTACGTCAATCGTCAGATGTGTGTTTGCAGTGACCTACCGTTTTTTGTTTATTATTTGAAATAATGAGGCTTTGGAATCGAGCATGAAATAAACAAATTCTCAAAATTTGACGGTTTACGTTTCAAGGTATGGAGAATCCGAAAAATGCAATAAAAAAAATCCTGGGGGGAGCTCAATGGTATTGACCACAGAAAACATTTTTGGACTAATTTCTTCAACATTTCGCTAATTCATGCAATTTTCTAATCATATATCGAATTTTATCGTTTTTTATTTCTGAATGTTCGGCATCAATCTAATTTTTTATAATCACGTTACCTACCTACCCATATTTGTTGTTCGACTGGGGGGGCTCTAATCAGAATGTTGACTCATCTGTCAACTGACAGCAGGGGATGAACATCAACAAGGATATCAGGAGATAAAATCGACGGAATATCGATGAGGATGGTATTAGGTACATACCTATTCTGCCGGAAACATTATGTACGTCCTTGGGAGGAGACCAGCGGGGACACACGACAAATAAACGAAATACTGAACCGTCACGGAAAATCCTGTTCTCGCCCAACCCCGACGTACATACGTGACTGTGTGCGAGAGGTTACACGATATTATACCTCAATATTCAAAGGGTGATGACGTTTGAAAGCTTCTATCACATACACATACATATTTAGTGAACCCAAAGGAAGATGAACCGCACAATTTTACTGCCTAACTACAACATAATTATGCACTACCTACTTGAGGATCGAAATTAGGGAGGTACCTACGTTACTACGTTGTAAGGAACTAATTGACGACTACCTCATTAGATCCTACCTCAAACAATTTATCCATACATGAAAAAGTAGGTACTGCATTACTGAATATTCGTAGGGAACTTACGTGAATACTCTTCTTACACGAACTTTCTGATTTCTCCATAGACGATCCTTCCAACTTGTTGTTGTTGTTTGGTGCTATTCCTTTCTCCTTCTCGTTGTTTAATGACGTGTTCTATTCACTTCCACAGAAAACACTACTATACTAGGTACGTTCACTTCTATTGTGTGAGATATTGAAGCATCGCGGAAAATAACTAACAACTTGTGAAACCAGAGGACACGGCCATCTTCCCATAGAATACTGAGCAACAGGAGCAGGAGCTTCGCGCACTTTTTAAAACGAGGCGTTCACATAGCAATAAACATTATTCACTGTTGTACACAAACGTTTGGATGATAAAACAGAATGATGACTTTCAACAGCTGAAGGACACCCTTTCACGATTATTATGACTGAATTAATGCATCGGAATAAGCCTTCTACACTGTCACAAGTGATGAGTGTATGAAAAAAATCCAAGGGGAGGAGGTAACCTTCTCATCCTGTTCTGTGGGCTGCAATAGCCTCTACGTCGCCCCTATAGTAGGAAAATATATTGAGATGCACTCTGAAGGCCCAATCCTGTAGGATATTCATTTGATGGTTATTCTCACAATATGGCTAGTCTGGCAGGGGCTTACAAAGATGATCGTCGCCACAAGTCTACATTTAGGTATATATATATATATATTTATATATATATTTATATATTTATATATTTATATATTTATATATTTATATATTTATATATTTATATATATATATATTTATATATGTATGTGTCATTCCAGACGATAACTCTCGAAAGAATTGAGATAAAAACTTCAAATTTGCACGAAAAATCTGTCTTGGCAATCGACAGGCTAAGTTCGAAGATGGGCAGAATCGGGTCACCCTAAGGGGGAGTTTTGGGGAGTTTTAGGGGGGGGAAATTACCCATAAATTCCCAAAATGAAAAAGTCTGACAAGTGACACCTCATTTTAAAGGTTTTTGTACGCTGAACACGATGGTGAAATCAGAATTGCGATATCTCATTCCGTTCCCAAACTGGAGCACTTTGAAGATGAAGGAACGTGGTTATTTCTTGAGATGTTCTTCCTGGTTCGTCTGCTCTAATCTGATAACGGAATGGGATATCGCAATTCTGACTTCACCATCGTGTTCAGCGTTGGAAAATCTACAAACCGAGGTGTTACTCGGCCAAAAATGGAACAAAAAATTTGGTACCTACGTACCCAATACCTACTCTTCTGGTATTCAAAACATTTTTGATTTCCCCCTCCCCCTCCTTCCACCCCAAATTTTACTTTGCGTAAAACTACTCCTTTTTTAATTTTGTATGGTATCAAGTTGGGAAAATATTGACCGAAAATTAATTTTCAGAAAATTTTAGGCGGAGGAGGAAGATGCCGAAAACTTCGAAAATTCGCTCTTATAGCCATGCTGCATGACTGTGGTTTTTCAAGTTTTTCTACTCCTCCTTTTTCTCGTTGTACTTTGACGGGCCTATAGCTTTACAAACAGAACGGATCGAGCTGAAATTTTGTACACACATTCGTTATGCCCCAAGGAGGTGCCGCAGTTCAGAAATTTTTTTAAATAGATATGCAGCCTCACAGACATAGCGGATCGAGCTGGAATGTTGCACACACATTCACTATGAGTGCTTTCTTGTTGCCCCACCTACTATGAAGGTATAAGTACCTACCTAATGAACATTTTTTTTGGAAAAATGTTTACTTCTCAATGCAAAAAGATGTGATATCCCCCCCCCCCCCCCCCCCCCCCCCCCCATCCGAAAAACCTCAATCGCAAAAAGGACTGATCAATGCAAGAAGATATGACATCCCCCCCTCCCCCCCCGGAGAGCAACCCAGTTGTAAAAATTTACCCATTTTATTTACCCCTTGGATGTGAATATTTATAGAAACCTGTTCCTTCCTCCTCTGTTAGATGCGTGTATAGAAACCTGTTACTTCCCACCAAAACTCGAAATTTCTTTCAACGCAGTTTGACATGGGGAGATTTTGTTGGCGGGCAAATTTTTACAACAGAGTTGTTTTTGGGGTCGCTAATACCCCTCAGATTAGTGAGCTGAAATTAGATTTCCTAAAAATTTTGCTTTGCAAGTTCTTAGTGGCTACTAATAAAATGGCACAAATTAAGTTATAGGTTTTCTAATCTTAAGTCTGGTATTTAGCATTTCGTGTCAATAGTTCCACAATATGATACCTCAATGATGGTGTGACAGTTCACGTGTTTTGCATTCCGCCAATCCTCGCTGTCTATCGTTACTCACGTGGGGCCTATTATAGACGAAAAAATTCTTCTGATCTGACGATGTGCGTGGGAATCATATCGATCGTCCTTGGAAAATAAATCACCTTTAGCAAAAATCCTCCTTCCCCCCCTATCACTCTAAACATGGCCAAATCCCCCTTCCGCAATTTCTGAAAAGACTTTTCAAAAAGACCTGTTGATTTATTGCCGGTCGCTCGGTACCCACCGCGCCCTGTCACCCACGCTAAAACGCTCGTCACACTGAGCGAGTAATCAGTCTTGTCCTCCTGCCCTCATTGTTGTTCTAAAACATGAATATCCATTAATTATTATTTATTAACTTATCTACTATTACCTTATTAACTACAGATACCTAATAAATCACCTTATCAGCTCCAAGGTGTTATCGGAACCTCCCTACTTACGCCGAGACACAGGAGTGCCTTAAAACAACTACCTGAGTTTTTGTTATTCTTCTACACATAATATATCTACTGTTTAGTTTGCAAAAACCAGATTATACATGAATAAGACGATTCTTTCTCGAATGAAAATTCATCTGGGGAGATAAGTGGAAATACTTGGTTTTAGCTATCCACTTTCACAAGTTCATGTTAAGTAAGTTTCCATAGTCTAGGTCTAGAGATATTTTTTAAAAACTAACCACTATTGCGTGTGCAGCTAAGGCCAACAGACGCACTCCATCAGTAAACCTTAATGGATTTAAATGCTCTTCAGTCCTTTTCAGATCGTTAATTCGCGCACCCAATCTGTACTGATGGAAAGCAGTCATTTCAAGATTCACTAGAAGCAATATACAACCATAAATGGCAATTTCATGCCCTTACGTCGTCATTTAATATTGTCGTATCCGCACTAATTGAGAAGATTTTCAAAATCACTCAATATATCAAATCCCCCCCGAAGACCGATGCCGCGGCAAGGTTTTTGAGACCGTCGTAGTGTCAAAACCAACACAGAAGAATTCTGACTGTCCATCGACTTGACCCTTAAAATATTGAAATTCAAGACCTAGAACTATCAATATTTTAAACTAGGCGGCATCGCTCCTTGTCAAAATTTAATACCAAAATCAAGTACCCAAAATCAAAAATTAAAATTCAGCCTTTAAAGTGTGTAAATTGTATACTATACAGGCTATAGGGCTGTAAAGCATTTACAGCTAATTCTGATGGTCCCAGAACACGTTTTGTCGACAAACTATGAAGCCAACTGAAGACCGATTCCTGTGATTCATTTTGCTATCTGCTCTCTGCTCCAACAACACACGACAAATACAGCCCCAGTCCAAATAAGAGACTCTCTACCGCTCGGCAAATGTTTCCTGTTTCAATAAAGAACAATCTGTGTCCTAGTAGTTAAAAATAAACAGCTAATTATTGAGAGTAGAACAATTTGTCATATCAGTTGTCAGTCCCGACCTACAGGGTCGGCCTGACCCCACATTATTTGTATTTAATTGATTTTGAATGATGACATAATTATGAGCTTAGCTCCTAGATATACCTACCTGAGCTTCGCCCTCGTCTATTGCCCAATCCGTTTGACAAATGGCCGCCCGTAAGTATTACTCAACAAGGGTAATGTGAAAAGGTGGGTGGAACCTCAACCCCCGCGGAATCCGCCAACCGATCATTTGTACCATTGTCTTCGCCAATTTACCCGTGCAAAGGCCTGTTTTATGATTTATTAATTCCGGGTGTAATCAGTTTGAGATGTGACGGGTTCTGTCAAGGATCCAGTAAGGGCGATAACCTCGAAACTCGACAAATCAATGTAAGAAGTGCCCTGGGGTCGTTGTCAGTGCTGTCTCACTTAAAAATACGTGTTATGTAGTCCGGATTGATTTAGCCTACAGTTGATTATTATAGGAAGAAAACAGTACGATGTAATAGCGACTCTAAGAAGGTGTGGGGGATTTATAGAATCAAGCAATCGGAAAGCGTAAAGCAAGAAATGGAATGGGGGAAATTCTGGTAGAGGTCAGGAATTTGACTGACAGCCCTCTTGCAGTTGGGAATGTGCACCACAGCGGTGGCTAGGAGCATGGCTGGCGAATTTTTGGATAGCCTGGCTCCTGGTGGTTTAGATGTTGATCCACATGATTTGATGGGAACTCTTACTGTGGGCAAGGAGGAGAGCTTCAAATAATGTATGGCCTCACGTTGATCTACTTCAGGAGGTAAAATATTACAGAGCCGAATCCTTGTCCGTTCTAATAAACTGAAGTTTTAAACAAGCTAAATTTCCGATGATTTATAAATCAGCAGTGATTACCTACTCCCCTGTACAAAAGTGGAGACCCTCAAATAGTTGGGAAGTACAGACCCATTCGTTACTGTTGAGGTTTGGAAAGAGCTAGGGTTTGAAAGGTTACACCTATGGCGAAGCCAGGGAGGCTACCACCACTAGAAACGCTAGAGGTTGTGCCCAGACTGTTATCACCAGACCGGTTCCACCACTCTGAGTTCTTTTAGGCGAGAGGTTTGAGGAGGAAGGTAAGGATAAAGAGAAGTCATCGACTTGAGGTTTGAGCGTAGAATGTCGAGCTGAGTGAGAAGAGCGGGTTTTATAGGAGCTCTTCTACCCTCCCCCATCCTCCCACGGTCGTTAGGAGCTGTTGAGGGATCGATGGAAGGAGAGGACTACCTATTCCACTTGTCTCATGTAGGCCCTCCATTCACTTGGTTTATTTAGGACAATCTAAATATGTACATTTGAGTGGTATTCTAGAGGGGTGCCACGACAGTTTCTAACACTGCGAAAATTATTGAATGAGGTGCCAAAACGCACTTGCACATACAGATATTGTATGACAGTAGTAATATCATAGGTTTTGCTTGAAAACGAACATGACACGACTTCACAAAGTTGACTGTCTACATCTACGCATTGTTTCACGCTGAATTGTATTGTGACTCCCAAGTCTTCCCGACCAATGGAAAAACGTCTTTAGACCCCTAAAACCATCAGAAACGTGAAGAGGAGTCTCAAATTTGACTTTTTCACTATTACCTTTTGGTTCATGACTGTATGGCTTGTCTGTCAATAAGGGGTGCTAAGGTTAATAGGGGTGTTATTTTCTGTTTGCTACGGTCAATTACGTTTTCAACGAAATTCAAAAAACTGGTGTTAAATGGCCTTCATAGGGTGCAATGGCTGTCTCATAAATATACCAACGGCTTCCTCGGGGTTCAGATAAGCTCGAAAAATGTTTGAGCGGGAAGAAAACAAAAATACGTTTTTGTTCTGAGAGCGGAACTATTTAGTGGCACGAGCCCGCTGCCTGGGTGCATCTTACTTCCTGTGTTTACAGTTTAAACGATAAGGCGGCTTCCTCCACTTCCCAACAATAATCCGCCTTTCAGATGGCTCCAGCCACGAAGAAGTTTGTTTGAGCTCCCACAGCCCCCCCCCCCCCCCCCCTACCACAACTGAATCCACAAGCTTTTATGTACAACGCACGGTCCGAACAAAAAAAGAACGAAAAATAACCCAAAAAAACCCGACTTTGTTATATTTCGGTTGGCGGTGTCTGGAGCGAGTTTTTTTCCTCGATCCTCTAACATGTCCGTACACTAAGAAGAGTTTTTAATCAGACGTATCTGCCCTTATTAATGGAAGTTGGGGAAAAAAACATGAACAAGTTGTTTGTATTTAGACCATCATCAAGCTGTCTACAGACTTGAACATGGGAAGAGGGACGAGAAAAAGATAAAAATAGTGCCGCATCTTTTTATTTAGGTATGGTAGCGATAATGGGTTTCGGTCATTAGCACTTTAGTCAGCCCTTGGGCACCAAGTCATTAAACTTTTTCTTGTTCCCCGATTTCGCCCTTACGGATCCATCCCAACAGTTTGCTTTCTTTTTTCTACGGCTGCATCTATTTATTTCCATTTTTATTTATTTTTATTTTTATTTTGATTTTTTTTTTTTTTTTTGCTACGGTAGATTGCAACAGAATTCCGCAATCATCAGCGTGATTGAGGTGCACTCCAATCACCTTATAGTACGCCAATATACAGAGATAGATGTATATTGTACGGATTAGGTGTACCTATGTGTGTCTGAGAAATATCCAAAAGAGAAAGTTTTAAAAACTCAACATGGAAACTTCACCTTATTTTCTAAGAGGAATTTGAAGATCAGAAATAGCCTCAGAAAAACCGTTTTTGAACGTTATCCGCCTCCTTATGTTTAAAAAAAAACTAAATAAGATTAATAATAAACCCCCTAATTGTTGCATCAGATATCAATTTGACTCATTAAAAAAATAATAATTCGTAGGTAGGTACTGTTATCCATTCAATTCCTCATCCCAGCACAAAGTTAGTGAAGCCAAACTAAATTACTACTCCGTAGTTGTAATTTATTACTACAGTACTAAATTTTATTAATTACTGACACAGAAAAGGCAACAGTATGGATTGTAAACAGTTTCTTGCTGTTCATTTGATGGAGATCTACAGAAACTAAATTCGGCTTACGTTGCTTTTCTTCAGGGTACAGGACGTCTTGGTGGTGAATCGGAGGCGGCCACTTTTTGATGGGTTTGACAAATTCTTCGAATACTTGCGGTGCGGCAGTTGCCGTTTCATCTGCAACCAAAATAGATACGAAGCATTCAACAAAACAGTTTGCGTATACAGGATAATATTACAGTATAACAAACACGACGATAATAGCACGTGTATAAAGTGCTGCTGCTGATAGTGCACGTGGTTTGTAACACAGAAGGAATGAGTTATGATACCTATATTGGACCCGATACAATGAAAAACCCTCGCGCAGGTATTGATCATATTTGGACATGGATATGTCTTTAGGGCTGGGGTTCATTCTAAAATCTGTGTGACGAAAAAATGCAACGTTTTTTACTAGGGTTTTCACTTACAACCAACCGTTGCCATGGGTGTAGTAACTTCGTTAGTTTTCATCGCACGAAAATCGTTCTCCATTCGCAGGAAAGCTCTTGATTTATCTAGTATTTATCTTGTAGTTATATATCAATTTATTCGAAATTCATCGAGTTTTAAGCCAAGATATAAATGGTGATAAACATTAGATCATGGATTTCTGTTGGAAAAAATTGGAGGAGTATCGGTTCGTTACCAGGATAATGACGGTCTCCTGAAATTGAAATTGGCATTTCGGTGCTAAATCAAATTATGTAAATACTGTCTCTGAATGTGTACAATAAATGAATAAAGTGTTTTTGAAATTTCAATGGCCATAAATTACTGTTTGATGTATATCATAATCCAGTTTTCATTCAAATCAGGCAATTACATCATTTACGTAGGTATGATCCCCTTATTTATTTCTCCATCTTAGGGAGGATTGAAGGTAAGTGGTCCTGTCTTTGAGACCACCTGGAGGGTCTATTGTGACAAATCAGTAGATACTGTTTGGTCAACGTGGTTAAATGAAAACGGTGTTATTGAAACGTTACGTATTACCACTGAGAACAAAATACACTGTTACACCGGGATAGGTAGGTATGTAAATTTCGTTCATTTCATCCCCCATTACTATTTCATGAAGAGAAATTGGCCTCCTTCATAATTGTTACAGCATCATGCTAAAACAGGCAACAGTGAACGCGCCGATTACAAACTCCCGCGTATCCGTAATCGGTTAACAGTAACAAATCCAGTCAATCAACTTGTAGTCGTTTAAGGTCCTCGACCACAATAATGCTCGTGGGGACTATCCCCGATTTGAAAAGCTATAAAACCCATAATCCGATGTCAGAATTCACTTTCGCGAGCTACGAAGGGCCACTAAGTCCCGGTAATGAATCCGCCGTCCCTTGTCCTCCCATAAAATACGGCTTTTTACGGCCGTAGGACGGAAGGGGCAAAGGTTCTGTGTGTTTTCGAAACCATCAAAGGAATTATGCAGGAGGCTCTCGCAACAAGTTCGTTACAGTCGAATTTACTACCACCTGTAAGGCTAGAACTGTAGTAATTACCAATATAAAGTAAGCGCATGTTATGAAAACATATAAATAAGCAGGCATGTTGATAAATAGAATCTAATGAGATTTTTAGAAACACAATGTCCGTGGAAACGAACAAAGCCACAGGTGACAGACATTCAAAATGGAAAATGAGGAAGAAGAATAAGAGATATTCATTTAGAAAATCAAAAACAAATCCACGTGGAACTGCCACAGGATTTCAATGAATCCTATTCCAAAGGGTCGAGATTGTACACAATTTACTCGGCCCCCCGATACCAAAAATTGATATCATTTATTTATTTTTCAGGGTACCATTCCTAATCACTGAAATTTTGTTTTGATTTTTCTATTCCCTTGTTTTTCTATTCCCTTGTCTTCTCGAGAATCTTTGAAGCCGTATTTAGAATTTACTAGAGCCCCGTGTGCTGACAACGTCTGTTACGTCTATATCATTTGTGAACAGTGTGATGGGAAAACTCGAAATTATTATAAACTTGTTCATGAAAGAGGTACAAACATTAACTCAATCAACTGAATGTGGAAAAGAATTGAAGTTTACATTATAATGGAATGAAGGATAAAACCACAACAAAATTTACTATAGGTTTGTATCAAACCAACACATCTAACCAAAGAAATAATCCCTTCTACTGCAATTCTCGGTCGTGGGTTCTATAATCATCTCCTCTCGAAAAGAAATCTCTAATCTCGTTTAGAAAAAACGCTGCAAATTATTACACAGCCGTTTATTATTTTCCAGTATAGATAACTCTTCTGCGCAGATCACTTTCTTCTGTTTAAACATAACCGGGTCATTTATTCGTGAGAAATTGAGTAGGTTAGAGTATTTACTCGTAATACGGACTCGCGTTTGCGCATTCGTGGTGGCCAGCGTAGTCATGATCCAATCATTCTGTAATTCGTAGAAGACCATCTAGAAGCTATACTCCAACTACCCACCAAATGTGAGCAAAATCGGGTTCGTAAGAAATTGATTACCAAGTATTTTGTGTTCGCGCATGCTTATTGGTCATACCAATGATCCGAGAGTTTTCAAATTCATAAGACCATCAAGAAGCTGCATTCCAATTTAAAAATATTTTATAATGATAAAAAATAATGAAATATACCTAACAACGGGGTAAAATTTTATTTTTTCATGCTTGATTCCCAAGGTACATTATGAACCAAAAAGAGAACCATGGATAATGGGATGCGTCTTTCGTGACTGAACAAACCCCTGGGAGATGAACCTCAAATAATTAAATTGCGCGAAAAAACCTTGTTCGACATAGTTTACGCTAAGGGCAAAGCAAATACCCTCGACTAAACTAACACACCACGGTATGTACCAAATACGAATGGTTTCCAAGACCAAAAATTCATTTTAATCTGGAAGATAAACGCTGCAAAGTATTACACAAACGTTTATTATTTACTGCGAAGATCACTGTTTTCTGTGGTCAGTACTTACCCTAGTGAGCCCTAAAGCCCCTGAAGCCCTTTACCCCAGGAAAGCCCTAAATCGAATACTGGAGCCGGCCAGGGAATTAAGGTTTCATAAAAATGCGCGGGATTCAACAATTCAATCTTTAATAATTATTTGTTGTTATCCATGAAGCATAACGTTGGATAATGTTGCACAAATACCTATCAACAAATCAAACACAACATGCAAACACAACATTTCAAATGAAATAATATCACACAACAACCAACTCGACTTCATACAGCCATCCGTGATTATAATCAGGTGCTCCCGAGCAATGATATCCGGAGCGGATTTATACCGTTTCATTCACGATCATGTTGACGAAGATGTACGGAGCAAACGAACGGCTAATCGTACAATGCTCCGGGTGGTCTCAAAAAATTCTTTAGTTCAAGATCAATTTAAAAACGTAAAAAAACATACCCTTCTATTGAAAGTTTTCGAGCTACGGCGTTCTGAAAAATTCAACCCTTATTTTTCACCCCTTAGAGATGACTGTCAGTGACGCCGAGCTTCACGGACCAACTAGACCCCAAACGGGACCTACAAACCAATCATCATACTCCAAAGGATCATTCCAAAGGTTCATTATTGAGAATAACAAACCAAAAGCAAATTTAAACTCGCGTTAACCAAGAAGAATATTATTTACGATGCAAAAATTGTCTGGTCTCTGGACCGCATTGTAATATTCGAATCTTATTAGGCTCCCGTGGTAGAGAGGAATGAGACGAGTTTTCAATTCAACCGAGATTCCCCTCCTTGGGTTGGTCGGTAATAGAGGAACTCTGTTGCATAATATGTTACAAGGCCCCCACTAAGGAGCTTGTCATCGATAAATAGAAGCAGAATGAAAGAAAGTGCGAAAATGTATTCCCTTGGCGGACACCGAGGGCGACAAAGCAGCCGACGCGACGGCGGGTGGATGTCTGGTTTGTATTCCACTTCACGGGTGGTAAGTGGCCGCATGAATATCCTACGTAACTTGAGCTCTAAGTATTTTTATTAAAAATGCTCAGGGTAGAGTCAGTAGAGGGTATGACAGTCAGAATATCTGGACTGAGTATGTTACCTGCGGCACCACATTACGTCTACATACTGAGTACTATTGAAGAAGTTATATATAAAAATACCTCCCACAGGTGGGCCAAAAAATAAGAAAGAAAGAAAATATATGAGTATAGCAAAGCCCATGTGACGCGTGACAGAAGAAGAATTTTGGTCTGAATTCGGAAGGTGAATTTATCACACTCTGTTAAAAACGCTGCAAAGTCCTTGTCACATGGGTTTATTATTCTATTGGACATACCTACAGAAAGGTTGGCTGTTCATTTATTGTTTCTTTCATGCGTAATAATCGAAATAGCTACTTCTGATGGTTTCCATTAATTTTGGCCCCCGAAACACAAATTAGGTACGCTCTTTTTTTTTTTTTTTTAAACTATCTTTAATCATTTGTAGTGCCATTTAATCGTCCTGAACCACGTCTTGACACTTTTTCCAGTGTTATTATACAAACTGATGGTGATTTCAGACGATTTCCCAGGTTTTTCACTCATAAAAAATCAATTTTGGGAGCTGAACATTTGGTGGAACTAAATTTTCCTCTCTTGGTCAAAATCGACTTCATATTCGGTCTTCTCGTCCCCAAAAACATAGAAAACGATATCTCAGAAGCTCATGTTACCAATATGTTGCTAAAACGTAAAAAGTACCTATTTCCACACACATTTTCACTCATAACACCCCTGGGTATATTCCGATCGGGCTGAAAAGTTTCGGGACACAACTAGGGCCCAAATGGAGCATGTGTGCGAAAGAACGACTTTTTTAGACCGAAAATGAAGCCTGTACACGTGATACGGCGGACGGCGGACGGCGTACGGCGGACGGCGTACGGCGGACGGACATTGCATTTTTGGAATCTATGCACCTTGAAACGTAAAAGAAAAAAGTTTGAGGGGGTGTTATAAAAATTTTTTGCTGAGCGAATACATAGGTGTATTATTCACAGAATAATAAACCAATACCTCAAAAGCTCATGTTACCAACATGTTGCTAAAACGCAAAAAGTACCTATTTTTATACACATTTTCACTCATAACACCCCTGGGTATATTCCGATCGGGCTGAAAAGTTTCGGGACACAACTAGGGCCCAAATGGAGCATGTGTGCGAAAGAACGACTTTTTTAGACCGAAAATGAAGCCTGTACACGTGATACGGCGTACGGCGGACGGCGGACGGACATTGCATTTTTGGAATCTATGCACCTTGAAACGTAAAAGAAAAAAGTTTGAGGGGGTGTTATAACAATTTTTTGCTGAGCGAATACATAGGTGTATTATTCACAGAATAATAAACCAATACCTCAAAAGCTCATGTTACCAACATGTTGCTAAAACGCAAAAAGTACCTATTTTTATACACATTTTCACTCATAACACCCCTGGGTATATTCCGATCGGGCTGAAAAGTTTCGATACACGACTAGGGCCCAAATGGAGCATGTGTGCGAAAGAACGATTTTTTTAGACCGAAAATGAAGCCTGTACACGTGATACGGCGGACGGCGGACGGCGTACGGCGGACGGCGTACGGCGGACGGACATTGCATTTTTGGAATCTACGTACCTTGAAACGGAAAAGAAAAAATTTTGAGGGGGTGTTATAAAAATTTTTTGCTGAGCGATTACATAGGTGTATTATTCACAGAATAATAAACCAAAACACTGACGGAATGAGGAACACTGAATATAACCAATTGGAAAACCAATAGATCAACGCAGAACGGGCACCTATACAAGTGATTCAGTCATAAACTTCATGTAATAATTTGCAGCGTTTTTGTAACTTTATTTTACCAACCTCAACATTTTAGTAGTTTCCTCTTATCAGAGTCGTCTACTCCATTCACTTATTCAGCAAGACTCATCAAAGGTTTATAACGATGTGTAAACTCGTTCCTTCAAACAGTTACTGCAGTGAAAGTAAGTTTTGGGCTTATTATACAACATACAACATTAAGCACGTACGAGTAGGTACAAGTGAACAATGCGCTTACTTGTAACTGCATACGTTTGAACAAAATCCCTCCCAACAAAATCAACTTATTTCGTCCAGTATAATGTAGTACTACTATTATAATAGTGTCGTGAGTGACATTGTTCCTCTAAGCAAATTCCAAGATTTCAGTTTTAGTAAATGGCTGATCAAAATTAGGGGCGATTTATTGGCGTTAAGGTATCGGCTTTACAATGCAGAAAATACAGTAAATATGTAGTAGTAACTATAGTAGGAAATATGTAGTAGTGGCCGAGTAGAAAATGTTTCCCATTTCATTTGCAGATGCAGAGCTCTGTGTACAGTCAGACTTCGTTTTTTGGGGAAAGCAGAAATAGATTGGGAGGATTACCTGGGGCTGATCAAAACAGGAGAGCCAAGTTTGGTAAGGTATTGCAAGGTGGCATGGGACTTGAGGTTCAGAACCATGAAGGAGTACAGCTTAAACTGAACAAGGCGAATTTTAATTTATGAAAGATTTTGAGGAAAAACTTTAGTTTTCATAATTTTAAATATTAAGCTGTGAAGCAGTCTGTAGAGTTCCCACCAGTGACGCTTGGTCGGTTATTTGGTTGGCGTTTCATGTCTTATTTTCTACAGATAATCCATTAGCAGGTTTAGCTCTTATTTTATTACCTAATTTCTCATACTCGATGTAAGTGAACTTATCAGATGGTCCTTGTAGGGTCATGATTATTACATGCTTCTTTGAGTGGATTTATTGTATACTTATAATTAAGTTTCTACAAATAGACATGTTTTAGCGAATTTTCGAAGAAAAGGAAGCTATTGCTCTCGGTCCAAAATTTTTTAAAACTATATATATGTGTATGTGTCATTCCAGACGATAACTCTCAACAGAATTGAGATAAAAAGTTCAAATTTGCATGAAAAATCTGTCTTGGCAATCGACAGGCTAAGTTCGTAGATGGGCAGAATCGGGTTACTCTAAGGGGGAGTTTTGGGGAGTTTTAGGGGGGGAAAATTACCCATAAATTCCCAAAATGAAACAGTCTGACAAGTGACACCTCATTTTAAAGGTTTTTGTACGCTGAACACGATGGTGAAATCAGAATTGCGATATCTCATTCCGTTCTCAAACTGGAGCACTTTGAAGATGAAGGGACGTGGTTATTTCTTGAGAGAAAACAGTTTTACATAAAATCAGTTATTTCTTCGAAAATTCGCTCTTATGGCCATGCTGCATGACTGTGGTTTTGTTTTTTTTTCTTCTTCCTCTTCTTCTTCTTCTTCTTCTATAATAGTGTCGTGAGCAGTTGCAATACAATGCACAATCATGATCATTCATTTCCAAAGACATTTAAAAAATATTTAGTTGGGTAGAACCACAGTACTCAAACTCATCCTTCTATAAACGAAGTAGATCAAGTGCGAATTCCAGGTGAAGCTAATTCGGAGCAGAGTTGGACCTTGTCGAATCTCCACCCGCATAAACTAGTAAACCAACTTATTCGCATCTCCTTTTCCTAGAATAACTTCTGTTTTTGGCAAAGATAATGTAAACCTCAAAGAGGAAAACTGGCACTGGGCATTGACGAAGAGACTTCAATAAAGTTTCTGAGATTTAACCATTGATAAATAAGGCTAATCAGGATTGAGATGAGTTTCAGGCGGTACATACTTCTGTAGATACATACATGTACCTACCTAGTACTTTATTCTCATGTCTTTTCCAACAAAACATCTGGATTACCTCTCAAACAGGCTATACCATACCCCGTCCGTTCACGGAAGTTGTTTTTAGTCATGTACGAAAAATACCAGAGATGTCTAGGTCTATCATTATTTTTTATTGAATCGTAACGCTTTGATGAGTGTATAAATGTTACTTTTACAATAATTTGCAATCTTGCATGATAAGAAATGAAACTTTTCCATTCATTAGATCACGCCAGAAGACACCATGTGCTTCGTGATTTGTCCAGCTGAAAGAACCATCTTTTCCCCCCGCCTTTTGGTTTATTATTCTGTGAATAATACACCTATGTATTCGCTCAGCAAAAAATTTTTATAACACCCCCTCAAACTTTTTTCTTTTACGTTTCAAGGTGCATAGATTCCAAAAACGCTGCAAAGTCCTTGTCACATGGGTTTATTATTCTATTGGAGTTCTAGAGATTCTTGTTGGCAGTTAAATTTATTGTTTCTTTCATGTGGAATGATTGAATTAGCTATTCCTGATGATTTCCACCAATTTTGGCCCCCAAAACATGAAATAGGTACCTACACTTTTTTTCCCCCCCCCAGATCATATTTGATCATTGGTAGTGCGATTTAATGGTCTTGATTCAGCTGTTTACACTTTTTCTAATGTTAGTATACACATTGATGGTGATTTCAGACAGTTTTCCAGGTTTTTGACTAAAAAAAACCAATTTTGGGAGCTGAGCCAATGGTAAAACCTCAATTTCCGCGTCTTTGGTCAAAATCGACTTCATATTCGGTCTTCTCGTCCCCAAAAACATGAAAAACGATACCTCAAAAGCTCATTTTACTAACATGTTGCTAAAACGCAAAAAGTACCTATTTTTACACACATTTTCACTCATAACACCCCTGGGTATATTCCGATCGGGCTGAAAAGTTTCGGGACACAACTAGGGCCCAAATGGAGCATGTGTGCGAAAGAACGAATTTTTTAGACCAAAAATGAAGCCTGTACTCGTGATACGGCGGACGGCGTACGGCGGACGGCGGACGGCGGACGGCGGACGGCGTACGGCGGACGGCGTACGGCGGACGGACATTGCATTTTTTGAATCTACGCACCTTGAAACGGAAAAGAAAAAATTTTGAGGGGGTGTTATAAAAATTTTTTGCTGAGCGAATACATAGGTGTATTATTCACAGAATAATAAACCAAAATGCAATGTCCGTCCGCCGTCCGCCGTACGCCGTATCACGTGTACAGGCTTCATTTTCGGTCTAAAAAAGTCGTTCTTTCGCACACATGCTCCATTTGGGCCCTAGTTGTGTCCCGAAACTTTTCAGCCCGATCGGAATATACCCAGGGGTGTTATGAGTGAAAATGTGTGTAAAAATAGGTACTTTTTACGTTTTAGCAACATATTGGTAACATGAGCTTCTGAGATATCGTTTTCTATGTTTTTGGGGACGAGAAGACCGAATATGAAGTCGATTTTGACCAAAGAGTGGAAAATTGAGGTTCTACCACATGTTCAGCTCCCAAAATTGATTTTTTATGACTCAAAAACCTGGGAAATCGTCTGAAATCACCATCAGTTTGTATAATAACACTGGAAAAAGTGTCAAGACGTGGTTCAAGACGATTAAATAGCACTACCAATGATCAAAGATAATTTGAAAAAAAAAAAACGCTGCAAAGTCCTTGTCACATGGGTTTATTATTCTATTGGAGTTCTAGAGATTCTTGTTGGCAGTTAAATTTATTGTTTCTTTCATGTGGAATGATTGAATTAGCTATTCCTGATGATTTCCACCAATTTTGGCCCCCAAAACATGAAATAGGTACACTTTTTTTTCCCCCCAGATCATCTTTGATCATTGGTAGTGCGATTTAATGGTCTTGATTCAGCTGTTTACAATTTTTCTAATGTTAGTATACACATTGATGGTGATTTCAGACAGTTTCCCAGGTTTTTGACTAAAAAAAAACAATTTTGGGAGCTGAACCAATGGTAAAACCTCAATTTCCGCGTCTTTGGTCAAAATCGACTTCATATTCGGTATTCTCGTCCCCAAAAACATGGAAAACGATACCTCAAAAGCTCATTTTACTAACATGTTGCTAAAACGCAAAAAGTACCTATTTTTATACACATTTTCACTCATAACACCCCTGGGTATATTCCGATCGGGCTGAAAAGTTTCGGGACACAACTAGGGCCCAAATGGAGCATGTGTGCGAAAGAACGACTTTTTTAGATCTAAAATGAAGCCTGTACACGTGATACGGCGTACGGCGGACGGCGGACGGACATTGCATTTTTGGAATCTACGCGCCTTGAAACGGAAAATTAAAAAGTTTGAGGGGGTGTTATAAAAATTTTTTGCTGAGCGAATACATAGGTGTATTATTCACAGAATAATAAACCAAAAGGAGCGTACCTAATTCGTGTTTTGGGGGCCAAAATTGGTGGAAACCATCAGAAATAGCTATTCGAATTATTTCACGTGAAAGAAACAATAAATAAACAGCCAACGTTTCTGTAGGTATGTCCAATAGAATAATAAACCCATGTGACAAGGACTTTGCAGCGTTTTTAAAATAGTTCATGCGTAAAAACAGTGCAAATTATTACATAACGGTTCATTATTTACCTATGTAGACGCCCCTTTTGCGTAGATCTAGACGACTGTTTTCTGTGGTCTAGTGCTTCAGCCGGGCAATTATAGTTTCATATATGCGGTGAATTCAAGAATTCCGTCATTAACCATTCGTTGTTATCCATGAAGCATAACATTTGTGGAAATTAAAACGGTGCAAAGTCCTCATCACATGGTTTTCTTATTCTACTGGACATACCTACAGAAATGTTGGCTATTCATTTATTAATTCTTTCATGTGCGATAAGTAATTGAAATGGCTATTTTTTGTGGTTCCCACCAATTTTGACCTCAAAAATACTAATTGGGCGCCAATTTTTTTCCACAAAAAATATTATTTTTGATCTTTGATAGTGCCGTTTAATTGTCTTGATTCACCCGCTAATACCTACTATTTCTATTATTATTATACAAATTTATGGTAATTTCAGACAATTTTCGAGGTTTCTGGCTCATAAAAATGAATTTTGGGAGATGAAACTTCGTTATAACCTCAATTCTTCACTCTTTGGTCTTAGGACTTCTCGCCATAAAAAACATGGAGAAGTATACCTCACAAGCTCATGTTACTAAAACACCAAAAAACTATATTTTTACACCCACTTTTCACCAATTACACCCTTGAGTATATTCCGATCGGGCTGCAAAGTTTCTGGACACAACTAGGGCCCAAATGGAGCCTGTGTGCGAAAGAACTCTTTTTAGAACGAAAATTCAGGAAGACATCGACGATACGGCGGACGGCGGATGGACGTTGGATTTTGGGAATATACACCTTGAAACGTAAAAGAAAACATATAGAGGGTATGTTCCAAAAACATTTTTCGATGCGAATACTTAGGTGTATTCAGAGAATAACAAACAAAAAGTACCTTTCAACAAAATCCAAAATAACCATCATTCTGTTTCCTTGTGTGTGGGCTGGATGTATACCGTATCATTCACGGTCATGTTGATTAAGCTTTTCATTGCAACATCAAGGCCTTGCTGTGAACAAACGGCTGGACGTACAATGCTCCGGATGGCCTCAAAAAATTCTCAAGTTCGATTTCAATTTAAAAACGTAAAAAACTCGAGAAAACGGCGCAGCGCCCTGGAACTTTCGAACCCTACCCCGGCCAGTGACTGGTCAGTTAACTTTTTGGAATAGGCAACTGGCCAGTGGCCAGGAATGCGGTACGAAATTGAGTTTTTCAAATGCGAAGGTGCCAATATTTTTCCTGAAAGCCAAATGAATCTTTCAAACTTCAAAGTCAGAGAGGGGAGCTATAACTGATTGGTGTCACAATGGCTATTTCACTCTCTTCGTGGTTTAGAATCTCTGAAAAAGTGTGATAGGAGATAGTCACTTCGCTGTGTCTGTTTTTGTGTTTCAACTTTATTTATTCATACCTCCATGAAGAGTTATTATAAAAATTCTTGACAAAACAGAGTCGGGGTTTTATAAGTCAAACAACTCAAATCAGAAGGTGAGGATGCTCCCGCACTTGACTCCCTCAAACTGACGGTTTGATATTATTTAGATGTACTTATCATAGGATTAATTCCCAGCTCTCTGTCATCATCTTTCTCTCTGTCTTCATCTTTTGTAAATCTCCAGTAAAGGTTGTTTATCTCCTGTGCCCTTTTCAAAGACCCACCACGGCGGTTCCCTTTTCTTTTAATTTTATGAACGTAATAAACGATTGGATGGGGAGTTACGAAATCAACAGATTAACCAGAAGAGGAGGGGACGAATGGGGATTCTTTTGAGAAACCTTCTGCCTATCCATAAGTTTAGACTCCCAATTTTGGTATCCCTTCACTTTTGTGTTGCAACTATCATAAACTGCCTGATTTTATGAAAATGCACTGGGATTCACAAACTGTCTTAGTAAATTTGGTTTTCATACGCAGCTAAACGATTTGGGACTGTAAAAGTTTACCCGCGTAGCATGTTTATGAATCCCTAACTTTATAGAGTCTTGGAATTCTAAATATGGTTACAATGGACCGCTTGAATTCAAAAACCAGCTCTTTTGTAAGGGAAACTACTCATAGGTACATGTACAGATGACCATTCCATCTGCGTTCTGTATCAATAGATTTTGATCAACATCAAGATTATGAAAATGCAAAGATAAAGGTAAGGCATCACTGCTCTTGTAAATCCGGATTTTCATTGACAGCTAATAAACGAGTAGGGGAAACATGGCATATGATTAATGGATTTTAATGAATCCCGTGCATGATCGAATCTTGGAATTCTCAAGACGAAGGTAAGTTGAAAGGAACTTACTTGAAGTAATGAAGACGTTCGAGAATTCATAAAAATTTATTGAATTCTTGAAACAGCTCCTTTGTATGGGCTTAATATATGAGGATTACATTGTTCTTGTTCTTGTGGTTGCAATGTTCTTGCTGTTGTTGTTTGTTCTTGTTTGTTACATTGTTCCTGTTGATGTTCTTTTTTGTTCGTTTTACATACCCACTGTAAATGGGTGTTCTGTTGAACCCATTATGGGTGTTTGTCGAAATCAAAACGTCTGAAACAAAACTTCCAGAAACTATGAACTGAAACGTATCTTGTCGAGCTGACGCTTTGAACTTCCATGCCTTCAATTGGATGTCGGAGATACTGATGGACACGAAATATCATTCCGACTAACACGAGAGAGAGGGCCAAAATTTTTGACGGGTCAAATGGTGCGTGGGATAATTGGTGGAATCGTCGCCCGCGCGACTTATTCCATCGATGACAACCGGCTGAGTGATCGATTATATCTGTGGTTGAGGAAGGATTTCAAAATTCGATACCTACACTTCGCGAAACGGATATATGCTCATAATGGAAAATGAAATGAGTAGGCACAACGCTTTCTGAGGCTCTCAAAACCAATTCAGAACACGGTAAAAACGTCTACGAAACATATTATGGACATGTTACGTAGTAGAAAGCCACGTACGCAAACTGGCTTATGAAAACACAGCTAATACTTGAAATACTTCGGAATTTCCTTGAGAGTCCTGATGTGCGTCCAATATTTGTCATCTTATTGCTGCTACCTATCTGGCCAGTCAAATGAATATGGCCGAAAACTAGACAGCAGGTACTGAACGAAATGATTCAAGATTGCCCATGAATTAAATAACATTTGTGTGACAGGCGCTAGAGATGTAGGAGTCCCACAGCGATCTGAAATCATACAGCTATGTCAACACATGGTACTCCCATCCACATTACTGCTAGTACCTATCTTGAGAAAAACTATGTGATAGTTGGGTAGGTACGTTCCTACACACGTATATCGACAAAAATCTCCAGTCATGCAGCATGGCTTAAGAGCGAATTTTCAAAGGAATCATTTGGGAAATCAAGAATGGAACAAATGGTCATTTGTTACACAAGTATGCCGTGTGATATGAATAAACATGACTAAAGGCTAAATTAAAGGACAGGCTAATCGGGCTGGGACTAGTTGCGATCGATTCAGCGCCCCAAAAAACACGTTTGACAGCACTGCACATGCTTACTCATGTTGCTGACATTTTTTTAAATTTTTTGGACAAAACATTTATTTTGTAAATTTTGATCCAGAAGGATTTTTCTGCGCAAGAACGAATATTTTATAGTGGACAAGGAGCATCTCTGAAATTTTGGAACGAGCCAGATAGCTACATTTTCTTTGACAATCCGCTAAAACCAAAAATTGAAAACCTTGAATAGTAAAAGCTTGTAGCAAACCCCTTTTGGGCAAAAATGTCGAACCACTTTATTCGCTCCAATAACTCCAAGACAGCTTAGATAATCAAGCACTGTTATTGTTGTTGGAATCGAGTAATGATTGCGATTATTTTCATGTAACAGTTACGTAACTTAAGGATTTTGTCCAACAATACCGCAGCTAACTTGTGAATACCTAATTGAGTTGAAACGCCACTCACGTGGACGCTTGATATGAGAATAGTGGAACATGAGCAAAGTATTAGTGTTACCATCATCCAGTGTGGTAACCAACATTGTCCAAATTACCTGAGTTTGAGAAATATCACTACACGGAATACGTTATCAGTAATCCACAATGTTGTCATAATATCTATGAGATCTGTTATGGTACTCTTACAATATACCGTTCCTATAAATAGATTAGATTGATACCAATAAAGCGGCGTAGAAGACGAGCTGTGCGATGCAACGGTCAAGGCCCAGGTATCTCTCCCTCCATTGGTTTCCAATGGCCGTTGTTGGACCGGGGGAAGGGTAGAGGCGCCTTTATAAGGCGACCGGCTTGCCCGGCTCGTCATTCATCCAACTTCTCTCTTAACCAGCGTCTTCTCTCTCTCGCCGTACCTCCTCCTCATCAACTCACCCTTCTCCTCAACCCTAAATTCTCAATGTGGTGAAAACCGGACGATAATTTCCTTCCCAGCAATCAATGTGGTGAAAACCGGATGAGTGCTTTTCCAAATATACAACGTGGTAAAAAAACCCGACGAATATTCTCCTACTCTCTCTTTTCAATATCCAATGTGGTGAAAACCTGAAGGATATTTCCTTATTCCAATATCAAACATGGTGAAAACCTGACGGATATTTTCCTATCCTAGAGACGCATCCAATGAGGTGAAAACCGGGCGGAGACGCTCTCGCACTCCTCTCTCACCTCCTTATCCAACCTCGCCTTCCCAAACCGACCTCAAACCACTCATCCGCCACAAGATCTTTATGTGTATATGAGATAAGTGTAATCTATGAGATAATTAGGTATAAATGAAGGTGCTGTTGGACCCATAGAAGCACTAAATATATCATTCAACGTTACCTTTTCTGACGAGAGAGGAATCTAATTGGACTTAGGTACCGATCATTTTCATTTCAAAGTAACAACCTACCTACCTAGCGTTCTACTGCTTTTGAGAGTTCTGTTTTTAGAAATTTTTACTCAATGATTCTATACAGATTTTTTAGGGAGTTTTGATGACCTTTAATACAACAAGTGTTCTGTAGAACATAGTAAAAGTCCCCGCCGGTGTTTGGTGCGGGGGTGGGGGAGCGGTTTGATTACCTATTTTCGGTTTTTCTCAAATATCTTGGGAAATATCAAGTTCAGCAGAAAGTACTCCAAGTACAAATTAAAGCAAAATTGTCTATAAGAAAGGCTCTATTTTCTCATTTCTATTTTTTCAGAGTCAGAGAGAGAGATAGAGGGAGAATTGAAAGCTGAATTTGCCAAGATGAGCGTGTTTCATCCATGAAACTTCAGATTTATTATGGTATTGAGAACTTTGTATCTATGCTCCATCCAACTGCTATCTCCACTAAGCATATGGAGTGACATAAAAGTATTTCATACCTGCGGATCCGCAGACAAATCTGATGCATTTACCTGCAGATCAGTTTGATGCATCAGATCAAATTTGAGCATGTATCCAAGCTACTGAAATGAATCGAGACTCTTTCCAAGATAAAATAGTATTATTGATTGAAATTATTATTGATTTGAAATTAGTATTATTGATTGAAATTATTATTGATTTGAAATTAGTATAATAATAAGATACCTAATTATTATTGAAATGAAAGTACTATGGTTTGAAATATTATGGAGAGTTGGAGAAACATGAAAGTATTTCTTACCTGCGGATCCGCTGACCAGGTAGGTGCCTACATCACAATATTATTAATCTTAAATATTATTTGCAAATAATGGGATATTTTACTGAAAAATGTTATTTGAGGATGTGAGATAGATATCTGAATGTGGTTTTATTCGAATCAGTCAACCAACCAGTTGAAAGAACTTAATTTAATAAGTTACCTACGAATTACTTTAATTTTGTACATGGACTGCCTTTTCCTAAAGTTGATAGTTCCCAAAATATTTAAGAAGAACAGAAAAACCGCTCATCGACAGGGACTTTATGTATGCTGTACAGAACGGTCCAACGAACAAATGTACCAGAATCCAGAACTGTATTTCCCCCCCCCCCCCCCCACTAATCAGCGATTTTTCGCTTTCGCGCCTAGGCTATAGTCGCTAGATTCAATGGTTCACCTTTTGCTTCTTCTTATGGAAAATTTTATTTTATTTTATATATCCTTCAGATTTGTAAGGATCGACCACCACATTCCAGGAAGTTACGTACCAATTTCATGAAACCAAAAAGGCTCAACAATGGGAATTTTCAACACATCATTAAACCTGAAGGAATCAACATAATTATCTTGCGGTACAACTCAAGTAATGAAAACTCCCTGCCGGTCATCTTACATTTTGGTTGAGCTTGCCACGTTAGACCGTGCACGCTATGTCCCGACAGCCAGGTCTGACCAGAATGGAGCTATTTATAAGAACAAACGACCCGTTTGACGTTTTTTTCTGCGTTAATGAATGAGAAAAATGGAGGGAAATCAGTCAACACCGACGTCATGAATGGATTTCGTTCCGCGCGGTAACCTGTTGGTTCACACCAAAGTAAAATAAGTCCTCGTATCGTCGAAATAATGCTCTGCCTAAATACACTGTGTGCGACTAACCGCGCCAGAACAATAATTCACAATCGGCATCCCTGGACGGTACAACTCACGCATGTTTGTAGTAGCTGTTTGAATGTAGGAAATAGGTACATACATTACCTACCAAGTCTACGTAAAATTGGTAAAGACAGATCCATTACCACATTTTGGTTTATTATTCTGTGCACCTATAATTTTATTAATAATACACCTATGTAATCACTCAGCAAAAAATTTGTATAATACCCCCTCAAAATTTTTTTCTTTTACGTTTCAAGGTGCGTAGATTGCAAAAATTCAATGTTCGTCCGCCGTAGGTATCACGTATACCGGCTTCATTTTCGGTATAAAAAATTCGTTCTTTCGCACACATGCTCCATTTGGGCCCTAGTTGTGTCCCGAAACTTTGCAGCCCGATCGGAATATACCCAGGGGTGTTATGAGTGAAAATAGGTGTAAAAATATGTAGGTACTTTTTGTGTTTTAGTAACATGTTAGTAACATGAGCTTTTGAGGTATCGTTTTCCATGTTTTTGGGGACAGGAAGACCGAATATGAAATCGATTTTGACCAAAGAGTGGAAAATTGAGATTCTACCAAATGTTCAGCTCCCAAAATTGATTTTTCATGAGTCAAAAAACTGGGAAATCGTCTGCAATCACCATCAGTTTGTATAATGACACTAGAAAAAGTGTCAACACGTGGACCAAAACCATTAAATGGCACTACCAAACATCGAGGGTAATTTGAAAGAAGGGGGGGGGGGGGGGAAGGGAGCGTACCTAATTCGTGTTTTGGGGGCAAAATTGTGGATCAGAAATAGCTATTTCAATTATTTCACAAGAAAGAAACAAAAATGAACAGCCAACATTTCTGTACGCGTGTCCAGTAGAATAATAAACCCATGTGACAAGGACTTTGCAGCGTTTTTGTAACATGTTAGTAACATGAGCTTGTGAGGTATCGTTTTCCATGTTTTTTAGGGGAAGAATACCGAGTATTAGGTTGATTTTGACCGAAGAGGTGAATCAAGACAATTAACTGGTATCAAACATAATCTGTATAAAAAAAACCGAGCCTAGTTCGCGTTTTTGGGGGCCAAAATTGGTGGATACCATAAAAAATAGCCATTTCAATAACTGCCACATGAAAGAAACAATAAATGAACAGCCAAAATTTCTGTACGTATGTCCAGTAGAATAATAAACCGATGTGACAAGGACTTTGCAGCGTTTTTATATTCATTTCAAACTTCCCAAGAAAGGCTGAGAATCAGAGTGGAGCTGTCATATTACACCACAGAATAAACAAGAACCCAAGGTACACGGCAGGGTTACACAGAAGTAGGTAGGTAGGTACCTACTGAAGCAGACTAAAATAAGACTAGGCCTAATCGATTTTATAGTTTACCAAAAAGTTTACCAATGGTAAATTATGAATATCCATTGAAGGCAGCCAACAAATTAATAATCAACAGCAGTTTCAGAATCGCCAATGCAGAATCCAGCTGGTAGTGAACCAGTCTGAATGAATCAATTTATCAAATAGTCGTGACCTCAGATCCCAGTTTCAGTGAACAGAGCCTTAGATGCCCAACTTCCTACTACAAAGGACAAAAAAATAAACCTGAGAATTCTGTCGGCTTCCACCCAATGCAGCAGGGATACAATAATTGGCCGTAAACTGTAGGACATCCCATATCCATTTACTGGGAACCGCAAAAGAATGCACAAGTTTATGGAGCCTCGAAGGATACTACGCCTATAAATCTCAGCGCCGCGAGCCTCTTTCTTGGGGAATGGTAAACATTTTAATGAGATGACGATCGAGATAATGATTTTGCCGTTTCCCAAGAAAAAACTATGCCGACAATGGGAATTTTATGTTAGTGCAACGACGTTCTCAAAGAACTAATAATTCAAAAACGAAGTTGAATAAAATTGAACTTGGGAGATGAATTATTATGATAAGCTAGCTATGGATGGGAGAACGTATATTATGTTAGGTACAATTCATAAAACTCAATATTAAACTAGTGAGTCTGGTGACCAGTAGCCTCATACCCCAAAAAGAATCCTGTTGTAAAAATTTACAGCCAAAAAACCTCCTCAGCCGCAAAAAGGATTAATATCTATTTTACCCGCCAAAATAGGTTGCTAGGGAGATGCTTCGCACCTCGCTCTTGGACGTCATAAAAAAAAACGCTGCAAAGTCCTTGTCACATGGGTTTATTATTCTACTGGAGTTCTAGAGATTCTTGTTGGCAGTTAAATTTATTGTTTCTTTCATGTGGAATGATTGAATTAGCAATTCCTGATGATTTCCACCAATTTTGGCCCCCAAAACATGAAATAGGTACGCTTTTTTTCCCCCCCAGATCATCTTTGATCATTGGTAGTGCGATTTAATGGTCTTGATTCAGCTGTTTACACTTTTTCTAATGTTAGTATACACATTGATGGTGATTTCAGACAGTTTTCCAGGTTTTTGACTAAAAAAAAAAACGCTGCAAAGTCCTTGTCACATGGGTTTATTATTCTATTGGAGTTCTAGAGATTCTTGTTGGCAGTTAAATTTATTGTTTCTTTCATGTGGAATGATTGAAATAGCTATTTCTGATGATTTCCACCAATTTTGGCCCCCAAAACATGAAACAGGTACGCTTTTTTTTTTTTTTTAATATCATCTTTGATCATTGGTAGTGGCATTTAATGGTCTTGATTCACCTGTTTACACTTTTTCCAATGTTATTGTACAAATTGATGGTGATTTCAGACAGTTTCCAGGTTTTTGACTAAAAAAAAAACAATTTTGGGAGCTGAACCAATGGTAAAACCTCAATTTCCGCGTCTTTGGTCAAAATCGACTTCATATTCGGTATTCTCGTCCCCAAAAACATGGAAAACGATACCTCAAAAGCTCATTTTACTAACATGTTGCTAAAACGCAAAAAGTACCTATTTTTACACACATTTTCACTCATAACACCCCTGGGTATATTCCGATCGGGCTGAAAAGTTTCGGGACACAACTAGGGCCCAAATGGAGCATGTGTGCGAAAGAACGACTTTTTTAGATCTAAAATGAAGCCTGTACACGTGATACGGCGTACGGCGGACGGCGTACGGCGGACGGACATTGCATTTTTGGAATCTACGCACCTTGAAACGGAAAAGAAAAAAGTTTGAGGGGGTGTTATAAAAATTTTTTGCTGAGCGAATACATAGGTGTATTATTCACAGAATAATAAACCAATACAGAAATCTGTTCTTTCCCCCTGTGGTAGACATGTGTATAGAAACCTCTTCGTTCCCCCAAACCTTGAAATTTCCTGCAACGCTATTTGGCGGGCAGCTTTTTGCTCCCTTGTACACAGTTCATACATATCTCACCATCAGACCAGCGTGCTATTCAGACTTGGTGATCATCAGTAATCCAAACTGCTCCTCATCTAGTGCATAGTTCCATACATTCTTTCATGAAGGACGATGTTATGAGTGAAAGTGCTGTTTAAACATGTTGTAATAACTACTCAGAAACCCGTTGCACAATGATAACCTAACAAGACGAATTAAGGCAACAACGACTTTATTATTATGCGCCGCAGCGAGGAAATTTCTCTCAGAGGTGACATAAATAAACATGTCTTAACTTGCTCTTTATCAAAGATACCCGAAACTGGATGAACATGTAGTGGGAAGACATTGAGAGTTGTAGCAACCAAAAATTAACGATCGGGAGAGAGAACGTAAACGCAACTGTCGTTCGAGACGTCAGTTTTAGCGTTTTCAAGACTTGCGTTGTCCAGCACCAAGTAACTATTGGAAAGATGCGTGTCGCGCATCTCCAAGCTACGTACTACGTGAGAGAGAGAGAGAGAGAGATAAGATCATTTAGTCATCATTTTTACAGAGTAAGATAATGGTAAAAAGGTTCAAATGAATAATATTACCCAACTGTAGGCTAGGCCTGATGTGTTGGGTAAGAGTCGCTATTTAGCTTAAAATGTGTTAGGTACCTATCATAGTAAACATAACAATTTAAGATTAATATAATCCAGGAAAAATATACGCAAAACTAAATATATACGCTTCTAAAGTAAATATCGAAGGAAACACATCCTTTCATAATTAGCCAAGGGAAGATTAACTTTTTGAAAGAACTTCTCTTATATTCAGTTTCATGATTGAGATACTTATCGAGAACGTGTAGCAAATAAAGTGGGCTTCTGGTGGTCAAAACTAAACGAGGCTTAGTATTTACAATATTGCCTTGTAAAATAAATCTGGTGGGATACAGTATTGGTCTGTGATAAATGTACGTAACTCGATTACTCGATTGTCCAGCACCACGTAACTATAGAAAAGATGCGTGTCGCGCATCTCAGTGCTACACGCACTACGTAACTCGATAATAAAACTTCTTCGCGGACAACCAAATTCGATCTCCATGGCTACACTATCGCGTCACCCCAAATTTTGTAGAAAGACAGGAGGAGCCGGCCTCGGGAAGGTTTTCCGCAGTTTGTCTATATTTTGCGTTCTCTTTAGGTATATTTGGAAGCTTGAATGTCATGTGGTTCGTGTGCCTATTCATCTTGAGCATTGCCATCCGAAAGCCATCAGCACGGTAATTGCGTGCCTTATAATTAGCAAGTATTGCGGGTATATAAAATTATACAAAGGACCCAAGGTACACTTTACAATTATACGGTTTTACAGTAAATGGGCACGAATGCTCTTCTAGAAATTGTTCAAAACTCATAGAAAACCAACAAAACTACCAGCGGATGACTTCCTCAAGTGCGCCTCGCCAGGGGGCAAGCCCCCTGGACCCCCGGATGCTTACTGCTTAGAGCCTACGGCTAAAATTCAAGAAAATTTTTCCACTTCATGGAAAAACATTGAATCATGGATATGTTTTGGGCGCTGTATTTTCACATCCACTTTTCAATGTTTTTCCATGAAGTGGAAAAATGATATAAATTTTTGAATTGATTGATAATGAAAAAAGTGCAATTGGTAAAATTTATTGTACAGAAATTGGGTCAGTAATAGACAATAACGGACGATGATAACTAAAGTAAGAAATATATAGTTCCGTTTCGAGATGATCGCTACCTTCCAATTCGTTCAATAAAATGGTTTGTGCTCATTTCATTATTGTTTCGCTGGGTATTGTCGGTAACTACACACGCACATCTCCAAATTGTTTATCGGTTGCAGCGTTGCATTTTTTTCGGTCGCAAATTTTAGAATGACCCCCCAGGGCAAAAACATATCCATGTTAATAGAATAATTACTATGACTGAATATTTATGTTACGAGCTAGTATGAGAAGGTTAACTTGACAGATAAATTGTACATCATTGAAAAATTGTTACGTTAACGTTGACGTTAACTTCAAAATATGTCCGGAGTTACGTGAACACGTAACTTTCTCATGGAAGTTACGTTGGATAGTTAGCATCCAAATTTGTCACCCTAGAACAGAGTTAGGTACCTACGTTTTAGATTTGCGTTTTTCGGAAAATGGTTACGACAACACTATTATCAACGCGTCGTAAGCGTACACACAATAAGTGTAGTGGGATATCAGCGTGATTGACACAGTTCTATATAATATCTTGTTCCGCTATTTCGGGCTTCGGGATATAACAAGGTTACTCCGGACGCATCCTATTTGATAATCATGAGCCGGTCGGCATTGGAACTACGCACCATTTCCCTGAATGATGAGACTTTCCGTAACCTAACGAGGACACGGGAGGCTGAGTCCCTGACTGCATCTCGTTAGACCTAATGATGCCGGTAAAACGGCCAGCGGTCACTGCTTTACAAGATTCGGCACCCTGGTAAGGATGCCAGGACGTGATGGCATCGCCTTCGGGAGGGGCACAGCGGCCGTCATCCAGAGTGCAGCTCACGTTCAATCCGTCTGCAAGATGTCAGCGGTCCCGCATCAGAACAATGAGATTCAGCCTACGGTACACGTTCATATCCAACCGAAAATGACAATTCCAACAACAGTGGGCTCATGTCCCAAACACATAACCAACCAATAGCGTTAGTTATCTCCTGAAAAATGCAAACCCAGTTAGTTGAATCAACAAGTGAGGTCTGTCCACCGCAAAATGAATAAATCGGTAAAAATATAATTACAATATTTTAATATTGCATTATTTTTAATTTTTGTTTATTATTTTCAATAATGAACCATTGGAATCGAGCAGGAAAAAAAATTCTTATCCCCCCCCCCATCAAAGTTTGATGGTTTACGTTTCAATGTATGTAGAATCCAAAACTGCAATAAAAATATTTCTGTCTGTCCGCCGTACACCGTACGGGCCACTTTTCTTAGTTACCATGAAACAAAATTGATGAAATTCGGGTTATAGGTTCCGTTCGGGGTCTAGTTGGTCCTCGAAGCTCGACGTTACTGTCAGTCATCTCTAAGGGGTTCAAAATAGGGGTTGAAATTTTCAGAACGCCGTAGCTCGAAAACTTCCAATAGAAGGGTATGGTTTTTTTTACGTTATTAAATTTGTCTTGAGCTAAACAATTTTTTGAGACCACCCGGAGCATCCAGTCGTTCGTGAGCACCAAAATCTTCGTCAACACGATCGTGAATCAAACGGTATAAATCCGCCCCGGATATCAACACTAGGGAGCACCTGATTACATAATTATAATCAATGATGGCTGTATGAAGTCGAGTTGTTTGTTCTGCGATATTATTTCATTTGACAAGTGATGGACTATTGGATTTTGTTGGTAGGTTCTTCTGAATCTTGAACAAACGTGGAAGTACCTATTATTGATGGGTAAATTATTACACAATGGCAAATTATTACACAACGGTAAATTATTACACCACGGTAAATTATTACACAACAGCTCATCTACCCAGAAGGGGCTAGATTTTGTTGATAGGTACTTTTTCAACTTGAACAATTCTGTTGAAATATTATTAATGGGTAAATTATTACACAATGGCAAATTATTACACAACGGTAAATTATTACACAATGGCTCATCTACCGAGAAGGGCTAGATTTTGTTGATAGGTACTTTTGCAAGTTGAACAACCGTTGAAGTATTATTGATGGGTAAATTATTACACAATGGCAAATTATTACACAACGGTAAATTATTACACAACGGTAAATTATTACACCACGGTAAATGATTACACAACGGCTCATCTACGAAGAAGGGGCTGGATTTTGTTGATAGGTACTTTTGCAACTTGAACAACCGTTGATTGATGGGCAAATTATTACACAACGGTTCATTATTCTATCTCCGTAGAAGGGGAACTTATACAGGTAAATTATTACACAACGGTTTAGGTAGGTACCTAGTAACGAGTACGGGGTTAGGTACTAACCCACGGAGGGTCCGCGATCTACATAATATATGTGTGGAATAGTTCATATATTATGTTATATAGAAGGGTTATCTATACGGAGACCTGTGATCTGTAACAGGAGGGTATTCTGTACAAGATAATAAACCGTTGTGCAGAGATTTGCAGCGTTTTTCTTCTTCTTCTTGAATATTTGTAATCACAGCTGGTTTATGACTCGGAAAATGGAACTGACAGTACGAGAGAGACAATACGAGAGTTGCAGTATATATTATTAAAACCCAAAAAACAAGCCTGTTGTAAAAATGTACCCGCCAAGAAAGCCTCCGCAGCCACAAAAAGGATTGATATCCATTTTGCCCGCCAAAGTAGAATGCTCGGTGCATCGCAACTCGCTTTTGGATGTGCATAATAGAAACCTGTACCTACCTCTCTGTTGGGTTTATGTGTACCTGTAGAAACCTCCCCCCCCCCCCCCCCCCACCAAGACTTTATATTTCTTCCAACGCTGCTTGGAGGGAGCTTTTCTCCTGGGGAAGCAAAAACTACCCGTAAAAAACTGAAAGAAATTTCAAGGTTTGGGGTGGAGGGAGGAACTTTCCCAGTAAAATTTTTTCATTCTGTGTTCTTTGAGTTTTTTTCAAATTGTTTTATGATTAGCCTTAAAAAATTGGTTTAATTTTTTTAATTTTCAAAGATTTTTTTGGCCGAAAAGTAGTATAATATGCGAAAGTTGCAGCGCTCCAAATGCAACGTCGTCAATTAGGTTAACCTTGAACTTCTTCTATTGTCCATCAAAACGGCTACCCCTCCAGTACCCATTCGATTTAGGGTTTCCTGGGGGTTCCTGGGGGAAGCGCGAGGAAACGAGGAGCAAGAGGTAGGTACTGACCACAGAAAACAGTGATCTACGCAGAAGGGGCATCTATACAGGAAAATAATAAATAATTGTGTAATAATTTGCAGCGTTTTCCCAAATTTATAATAACGACATCCCTCCACTCGAATTAATCGAGACACCAGTCTCTGGTGTCTATTCCCCAATTGATAGGTACCCAATACAAAGTGAATCACTGCACAACGAGGTGATGTGACCAATACAAGTAAATCGCGGACCAATACGACATACTTATCAATTCTGATCAAGAGTCAAAGTTGTGCACCTACATATATCTACACACCCCTTGCCAGTAATTTACCTAGTGTACTATAGCCCACACGCTGTTTATTTATAGAGCCATCTAAGAATCGACTGCTATCTCGAGATACCTTCGAAGCTATCTCTTATGCCATCTCCGGACACTTCTGTTCCCGTCAGATCGCTACTCGTGCGTAAATTTTCGCTCTCAAGGCAAAACTTCCAACTCATTCGCTGCTTCGTGATTCCAACTGATCTTTCCGTCTTCCCCTCCGCAACTCCAGCCGCGGGACTTCTAGAAACAATGAGCTATTATTGTTGGAAAATGTCTTTGTTAGATCCAGATTAACTACCTTGACAACGCTCGATGAACTATCAAGTGTCACTGACCACTCTTCCTATTTCCTTAACGAATGCGAAGAAATCAAGTCGTCACCATACGTAGAGGCTGTTTTCCGCGTTTCGCAACCAGACAACATTAGTCGGACGTTGCCCATAATTCATCTTACCTCCAGAGATTAATAGGTCGGGATAAATATTTCGTGCCGACCGGAGCGTGCACAAATAAGGGTATCACAATAATTCAATTAACTTTGCATTTCCTGATCCAGAGAGCAGTATTTCACGAGGAGAGAACGGTCACAGATCGCTTCATACGTTATTTATGGAGCAGCCGCATACCGGTTCACAATATTACAAAGGTCTCCATGCAAGACATCATCTATAGGTATAGTATATTTCATGGACACGGTAGCCTTTCGCTATTAGGTGAGGTACCTATTATTCTAAAAGTTTCACATTTTTTCGTCCACAATACACATAATTGAAGGGATTCAGCCATCAAACACTCGGTGTTAGCTTGAAAATAATAAATTTCTCAAATGTTGAATGATCAGTAAAAAACGCTGCAAAGTCCTTGTCACATGGGTTTATTATTCTATTGAACACACCTACAGATAGGTTGGCCGTTCATCTATTGTTTCTTTTATGCTTAATAATCGATATAGCTATTTCTGATGGTATCCATTAATTTTGGCCCCTAAAACACAACTTAGATACGCTTCTTTTAGCGAATTTTCAAAGAAAATGAAGCTATTGCAATGGCTTCGAAATTTAAATAATATAAATTTTTGGAAATTTTCTTCATAGAAATCCGTTTCAGACCATTCTAAAACGATTCCTGAAATTTAACACTTTTTTATATGTATATATATATATATATGTGTCACTCCAGACGATAACTCTCGATAGAATTGAGATAAACAGCTCAAATTTGCACAAAAAATGTATCTTGGCAATCGAAAGGCTAAGTTCGAAGTTGGGCGAAATTGGCCTACTCTAAGGAGGGTTTTGGCGCATTTAAAGTGCGCAAAAATTACCCAAAAATCCCCAAAATGTTATTTTCCAACCAGTGACCCCTCATTTTAAAGGTTTTTGCACGCTGAACACGATGGTGGAATCGGATTTTAGATATCTTGATCCGTTCTCAAATTAGAGCATTTAAAGTGCGCAAAAATTACCCAAAAATCCCCAAAATGTTATTTTCTAACAAGTGACCCCTCATTTTAAAGGTTTTTGCACGCTGAACACGATGGTGAAATCGGATTTTAGATATCTAAATCCGTTCTTAAATTAGAGCATTTAAAGTGCGCAAAAATTACCCAAATCTAGGATAATCTTTAAACTCTTACCCCCCCCCCCCCCCCACCCCCTTAGAGTGGTCAGATTGAAAAATGTGAGAAGTATTAATTGAAGACGAGAGTTCGAAGCAAAAAAGGGGGAGGCAAACGATTAGTACAACTCCTTGAATTTCCCATTTGACATATGATACCTTCATAGATAGACAAGTACCGGCCCACGTATTACTAGAAGGAAGACGAAAGAAAAAATCTATTTCAAATTATTCAATTTAGGTACTAACAGTAGGAGGAAGAAGTTTTCCTTTATTCAAAACCATAGCCATTAATTCGAATATTTCTTTGAAAATTCGCTCATTAAGTCATGCTGCATGACTGGTTTTTTTTTTTTTTTTTAATTGTTTTAAATAACTATATTTGATCATTGGTAGTGCCATTTAATCGTCTTGATCCACTTTCAATCGTCTTGATCTAATTCAATCGTCTTGATTGTTGACACTTTTTCCAGTGTTATTTTACAAACTGATGGTGATTTCAGACGATTTCCCAGGTTTTTCACCAAGTACCTATTTTTACACACATTTTCACTCATAACATCCCTGGGTATATTCCGATCGGGCTGAAAAGTTTCGGGACACAACTAGGGCCCAAATGGAGCATGTGTGCGAAAGAACGATTTTTTTAGACCGAAAATGAGGCCTGTTGTAGACGTGATACGGCGTACGGCGTACGGCGTACGGTGGACGGACATTGCATTTTTGGAATCTAATCACCTTGAAACGGAAAAGAAAAAAGTTTGAGGGGGTGTTATAAAAATTTTTTGCTGAGCGAATACATAGGTGTATTATTCGCAGAATAATAAACCAAAATTAAGAATTTTTTTTTTGGCAGGAGGAAGCCTGTTCTCCTATCAGAGGTGATCTTAAAGAGATCAAAACAAGACATAATAACTCGGGAAGTTCCCGTTGAACCGTCTGAGTAAACAAATACGATTTGACAACCAGAGCCGATGAGAATGATAGTGCATTCAGTTGTAGTTCATGCGAGTGAGAAGAAGCTGTGGTTCTGTTTTTAAAGTGCATCCAGTTGTATTTTATGCCTGTGAGAAGAAGCTGTGGTCCTGTTTTTACACATTTTTCCCGATGGAAATCTTGGAGAGAGGTATGTAGAAATTTTTTTTGCACATTACTTTTTCGCCTGTTTGCATAGAGTTGTTTTACCGTCCGTTTATGGACTACCATTTCCACAGAACCTAATGGAACCTGGAAACTGAAATAGTTTTGCGTTCTCGGGACCTTTCTGAAGGGCTCAGAAAAAAAAATTAGTTCTCAAAGTTTCCCCTAAGGGCGCGACAGAATTATGAAATTTTTCAGGTATGAAAATCGTCGCAGGTGACCGTTTCTTGGTGGAGGCGTTAAAGAACCATCAGGGCGAAGAAACGAAGAAAGTCCCTACATTTCCAACTCCTTTGAAGAAGCGAAGAAAGTCCCTAGGGGCTTTCTTCGTTTCTTCGCCCTGACGGTTCTTCAACGCCACCACCAAGAAACGGTCACCTGCGACGATTTTCGTACCTGAAAAATTTCATAATTCTGTCGCGCCCTTAGGGGAAACTTTGGGAACTAATTTTTTTTTCTGAGCCCTTCAGAAAGGTCCCGAGAACGCAAAACTATTTCAGTTTCCAGGTTCCATTAGGTTCTGTGGAAATGGTAGTCCATAAACGGACGGTAAAACAACTCAATGCAAACACGCGAAAAAGTAATGTGCAAAAAAAATTTCTACATACCTCTCTCCAAGATTTCCATCGGGAAAAATGTGTAAAAACAGGACCACAGCTTCTTCTCACTAGCATAAAATACAACTGGATGCACTTTAAAAACAGAACCACAGCTTCTTCTCACTCGCATGAACTACAACTGAATGCACTATCATTCTCATCGGCTCTGGTTGTCAAATCGTATTTGTTTACTCAGACGGTGCAACGGGAACTTCCTGAGTTATTATGTCTTGTTTTGATCTCTCTAAGATCACCTCTTATAGGAGAACAGGTTTCCTCCTGCCAAAAAAATTCTTAATTTTTCGACTTTTGAACCGCTAGATACCTACGCGTTTCGTCCCACCGTGCGGCGTACGGCGGACGGACATTGCATTTTTGGAATCTAGGCACCTTGAAACGGAAAAGAAAAAAGTCTGAGGAGGTGTTATACAAATTTTTTGCTGAGCGAATACATAGGTGTATTATTCACAGAATAATAAACCAAAATTCACTCCAAACGTCTAAGAACCACAATACAAACATGGAAAACGATAGCTCACAAGCTCATTTTCACTAATACCTCAAAAATCCCTCGAAGACCCCTTGTGTTATAAAAATTGTTTGCTGAGCGATTACATAGGTGTATTATTCACAGAATAATAAACCAAAAGTACCTATTTTTATACCCATTTTCACTCATAACACCCCTGGGTGTATTCCGATCTGGCTGCAAAGTTTCGGGACACAACTAGGGTCCAAATGGAGCATGTGCGCGAAAGAACGAATTTTTTAGAACGAAAATGAAGCCGGTATACGTGATACGGCGGACGGACAGCATTTTTGGAATCTACGCACCTTGAAACGTAAAATAGAAAATTTGGAGAGGGTGTTATAAAACGTTTTTGCTGAGCGATTACATAGGTGTATTATTCACAGAATAATAAACCAAAACCACAGTATAAGTGATTATACAACGGTATATTATTTTCCTCAATATAATGCCTCTTCGGCGTAGATCATTGTTTTCACTGGTCAATAGCTACAAATAACCATCCTTCTTCAAATGCCTAGGTAGTCATACCCAATACATTCACGAGCCAATAAACTCAATTTCATGACCCCATGCGTCATTTTAATCAACTGTTCTCAAGCGATGATATCTGGGCTGAACGTATACCGACCGAATGGGTCACACTCATGCTGACGATGCTCTTCGGTTCACACTCCAGGGCCTTACTGTGAACGAATGGCTGGACGTACTCCGGGTGGTCTCAAATAATCCCAAAGTTCGGAATCAATTCATTGATTGGAAGTTTTCGAGCTTTGGCGTTTTGAAAATGTCTACCCCTGTATTTCACCCCTTAGACGTTAACTGACAGTAACGCCGAACTTCGTGGACCAAGACCTCAAATGGGACCTACAAACCAAATTTCATTCATTTTGGTCCATGATGGTAGCTAAGGAAAGTGCCAAATACGGCTTACGGCGGCGGTAGGACAGAGAATTTTGGTTTTTATTTTCAATTATGAACCTTTGAAATGGAACATGAAAATGCTTTTAAAATTTGGTGGCTAGCGTTTGAAGGTACCTAGAATCCGAAAATGGAAGTTAAAAAAATGTCTGTTCATCCGTCGTACGTGTCACTTTCCACGCGCATGTACGAGTGTTCACGGTCAAACAAGTCATCCAAATTAGGTGAAAAATTGGGAATATTTCGAGGGAGATACTTAGGTTCAGTGACCATCTACATTTCCAGAATGTAAAGGTAGGGAGCAAGTGGGGCCGTAACGGCGTCAATTAACGTAATTTCGCTTGCTTTCTCCACCCGAACCGAAGGGCGGGTAAGTTTGCTAGTATGTTTATACTTCGTAACATTTTTTGCTTCCTCACTACCGAAGGACTTCGTGACTGAGCAGAGAAAAATTTATGTCCTCCAAAATGAAACTTTCCACTACCATTTTGCGTTTCAGACATCGAGGAACATTTTTGGTTACGTGTCTGCCTGTCTTTCTGTCTGTGGTAATTCCTTGTAAGGCCCATAACTACCCGAAATAATTTGGAGGGTAATTGGGTCAAAGACGGTCCCACACCACAATCATAAAAAAAGTACAGTAACTTTCGTATGCGCGTGGGCAAACGTTAAATACTTGAAAAGCCCATAACTACCCTAAATACCATTGAAATGAGTCGAAACTCGGAAGGTCGATCAGGAATAATACTTTGATAGTTCCATATAAATTTCATTTGAATCGTACTGTAACTTTCGTCTGCGCATGCTCAAACAATGCTCAAACATGAAATGTTGACCATTTCCTTGTAAAGCTCGTAACTACGCGAAAAACCGTCGAAGAGAGCTGAAATTTTGGGGGTGCACGCGGATTGGATTGCAGATGGTGCCGTTTAACAATTATGGAAATCGTTCCGTCTGCGCAGTCGCAAAAATTAACTGCTTGAAACGCCCATAACTACCTTAAATATGGTTGAAATGAGTTAAGATTTGGAGTGTCGATCAAGAATAATTCTTTGATAGTTAGAATTTCATTGAAGTCGTACTGTAACTTTCGTCTGCGCATGCGCGACCATTTCACTTGGCAGTTTCCTTGTAATGCTTCAAACTACGCGAAAAATGGTCGTAGAGCTGAAATTTTGAGGGTGCACGTGGGTTGGATCGCAGATGGTCCCGTATCAAAATGAACCTACCCAACTATTCTATACGTTCATGTGATTCAAGTGAGGAAGCTATACTGCCTAATCGAATTGGATGACTTTTGGTTTATTATTCTGTGAATAATACACCTATGTATTCGCTCAGCAACAAATTTTTATAACACCCCCTCAAAATTTTTCTTTTCCCTCTCAAGGTGCGTAGATTCCAAAAACGAAGCCAATTCGCCAGATTCCAGAACACGGATCAGGTAGGCTTTTTTTTCCAAATTATCTATGATCATTGGTAGTGCCATTTAATCGTCTTGATCCACGTGTTGAAACTTTTTCTAGTGTCATTATACAAACTGATTGTGATTTCACACGATTTCCAAGGTTTTTAATTCACGAAAAATCAATTTTGGGAGCTGAACAATTGGTAGAACCTCAATTTTCCACTCTTTGGTCAAAATCGACTTCATGTTCGGTCTTCTCGTCCCAAAAACATGGAATACGATACCTCAAAAGCTCATGTTACTAACATGTTGCTAAAACACAAAAAGTACCTACCTAATTTTACACACATTTTCACTCATAACACCCCTGGTTATATTCCGATCGGGCTGCAAAGTTCGGGACACAACTAGGGCCCAAATGGAGCATGTGTGCAAAAGAACGAATTTTTTAAACCGAAAATGAAGCCTGTACACGTGAGAAGGCGGACGGCGTACGGCGGAAGGACATTGCACTTAGGAATCTACGCACCCGGCAACGGAAAAGAAAAAATTTTGCGGGGGTGTTATAAAATTTTTTTGCTGAGCAAATACATAGGTGTATTATTCACAGAATAATAAACCAAAATGCAATGTCCGTCCGCCGTCCGCCTCCGCCGTATCACGTGTACCGGCTTCATTTTCGGTCTAAAAAATTCGTTCTTTCGCACACATGCTCCATTTGGGCCCTAGTTGTGTCCCGAAAATTTGCAGCCCGATCGGAATATACCCAGGGGTGTTATGAGTGAAAATGGGTATACAAATAGGTACTTTTTGTGTTTTAGTAACATGCTAGTAACATCAGCTTTTGAGATATATGCCTAACTCTGCCTAACTATGCCTACAGTATGCCTAACTCTGAGATCAAATACGTTTTCCATGTTTTTGGGGACGAGAAGACCGAATATGAAGTCGATTTTGACCAAAGAGTGGAAAATTTAGTTCTACCAAATGTTCAGCTCCGAAAATTGAATTTTTATGAGTGAAAAACATAGGAAATCGTCTGAAATCACCATAAATTTGTATAACACTGGAAAAAGTGTCAACACGTGGATCAAGACGATTAAATGGCACTACCAATGATCAAAGATAGTTTAAAAAAAAGAAAAAGAAAAAAAGGCGTACCTTATAATTGTTTTTATAGGGACCGAAATAGCTATTTCGATAATTACGCATGAAAGAAACAATAAATGAACAGCCAACATTTCTGGAGGTTTGTCCAATAGAATAATAAACCCATGTGACAGGGACTTTGCAGCGTTTTTTTCCCCAGATGAAAATAAACAATTAATTTGTCGTGGGGAGCAACTTCATAACATGAGTGTAGAGTGCTACACTGATGTTTGCCAGTGTGTTTATATTTCGTAACACCTTTTTTCCAGAACAAACAATTAATTGGTCGTTTGGAGCAATTTCATAATATGAGTGTAAAGTGCTACACTGATGGGCTATAACGATCACAATCCTGATGGGCCATAACAATCACAACCCTCGAAGGGCCGCGCTGATCATCTCATGGGCGGGCAAAAGATTATGCTCATTATCTTCTAAGAAACGCTCATAAGAAACGGTTCTGGAAACCCGTAATTCACTTCTACGACCTTTTTAAAGGCGAGCTATAAATCAATCGAACCTCCACAACAATTAATAGACTTGGGTGTCGGCCGTTTGTCACAAGATTATTCGTATCGCATTTTAACTGTTGCCAATAAAAAGAACGAAGCGTTATAGTCTTCAGTATCGACCGCTGTGGTAGCGGGGATATTATGCCAGTTGGTTGTTCAAATTAGAAACAATCGCTCTAGTCCGAGAAGTTTTGTGAGTTTTGTAAGTAAGTTGTTTTGTTTACTTACATTTAATTAAAACTCCTCAATGCTATTTTTGATCAAAGTTGTGCTCTTTACACATATAGACAGAAGTGGGACTGTGGAATTGGGGAGGGATGGCCGTTATTAAATTTAAGATATGTATATCCCTCATGTTCCATCACAATCTCGGCCAACTATTTTTACATACCTCATGTAAACATTTTAGTCTAATAATAAATCTAGGAGGAGCTAGGAACAGATATAAGTTTTCTTGTCTGCATACAGCTGGTGAAGCAACAAATACCGCCAGCGTGGAACCCAAAATGGCCAGAATTCACCAGGGGGTCTGAAATGTGTTTATTATCCTTTCTCCCTCTCGTTCTTTCACAATAAAGCATTCCATTTACATAAACAATCCCCAAACTCTTCCCCCGCCTTGGTTACGTAGCACTTGGATTTGTTTCTCTTCATGAGATGCGGGTGTGTGGTCACAGTGACTGAATCTTCAAACGAAAGAGGAAATTCTATTATTAGTGTTCAAGCTTCGAAGAATCTCATAAGGAAAAATCTCATTACCTCGAATTCGTGATTATTTACGTGAAGAATTCAAGATAACAATGATAACTCAAATACTGTTAATGTGTGCCAGAGTGTGAAATCGGTGATAGGCGCAGAAATAGGGGAAAAGCAATTGCCTTCCCTCATGTAGTTTCACCTTATAGCCAAACTACTTAGTATGTATCACAATCATGTAATCATTTTATTCATCACTGTTAATAAAAATCCTTTACAATGGTTTCAATCGATCAACCAGGGAGAAGTATACGAAATTTTCATAAAAAAGTTGGTATATACTTCGCTCAGCAAAAAATTTTTATAACACCCCCTAAAAAAAATTTCTTTCGCGTTTCAAGGTGCGTAGATTCAGAAAATGCATGTCCGTCCGCCGTATCACGCATTCCGGCTTCATTTTCGGTTTAAAAAACTCATTCTTTCGCAGACATCCTCCACTTGGGCTCTAGTTGTGTCCCGAAACTTTGCAGCCCGATCGGAATATACCCAGGGGTGTTATGAGTGAAAATGGGTATAGAAATAGGTACTTTCTGTGTTTTCGTAGCCTGTTAGTAACATGAGCTTTTGAGGTACCGTTTTTCCATGTTTCTGGGACGAGAAGACCGAATTTGAAGTCGATTTTGACCAAAGAGTGGAAAATTGAGGTTCTAACGAAGTTTCGGACTTAAATTTACACTAAATTTTGGTCTAAAATCGTCGTTTTTCCGCACACAGTTTGGGTTTAGGGGTTTTCGAGGGATTTTTGAGGTTTTAGTGCACATGAGCTTGTGAGGTATCGTTTTCTATGTTTTTTAAGGCGAGAAGGCTGAATATTAGGTTGATTTTGACAGAAGAGTAAAGAATTGAGGTTGTAACGAAGGTTCAGCTCCCGAAATTCATTTTTTATTAGTCAAAAACCTGGGAAATTGTCTGAAATCACCATACAATGTATAATAACACTAGAAGTAGTATCAACAGGTGAATCAAGACAATTACATGGTACTATCATTGATCAAAGATAATGTTCTTTTTTTTTAAGCTGAGCCTAATTCGGTTTTTGGGGGCCAAAATTGGTGGAAACCATCAAAAACATCCTTGCAGGTCAAAGGAGTGACATTAGCCTCAGGGTTCACTCAGCTGATTAGGGAGGGCCCTTACCTCGTCATTCTTACTCACCAGTCCTACAGAGGCTCCATTTCGAATTTCATCCTTGTATTACTTAAATCACTTGCGGCGGAGTAGTGGAAATCATAGCAAACTAAATTACGTTTCAAGGTATGTAGAATCCAAAACTGTAATAACAAAAACGCTTGCATACGAGTCTGCAACGCATTGGGACATTTTCATGTCTTTACCTATTGCTTTTGACATTATTAATATTAAGAGGTAGGTACCTAATTTCAATAAAATAGACGATTCCGGATTAATTATCTTCTACACTCACGATCATTAGTTTGTAAACAAAATATGAGAACAGTTATGCCCATAGCTCCGCTATTCGTATAGTCAATATGTTATGGAGAACATGAAAATGTTCGTTAAATCGAGAGCTTTCCAACGAGTGGTGAACGATTTTTGTGGGTTAAAAAGTGTAGAAAATGAACAAACCTAACAACGGGGTCGTTGTAAGCGGAAATCATTATAAAGGCACTGTAACACAATTTCGTTACGCAATTTCGTGACAGTTTTTTGTGCTATGTGCCAGGGCAAAGACATGAAAATGTCAATAGCTATTTCAATTATTTCACATGAAAGAAACAATAAATGAAAAGCTAAAATTGTTGGGTACTTTTCGGTTATACCCCCCCCCCCCCCCCCCCCCCGTCAATTGCGTCTTCAACACGCCCGCCCGAAGTGTCTAGGTTGGATTGCGTCTTCAACACGTTCGCCCGAAGTGTTGAATGGGGGGGGGGGGGGGGGGATAACCGAAAAGTACCAATTTTTGTACTATGTCTAGTAGAATAATAAACCCATGTGACAAGGACTTTGCAGCGTTTTCAAGTCAAATCTCGATTAAGAGCGACTAAAGACGTCATGTTTCCAGGGACAAACGATTTCGGTTGGCCGATTCCATGGCGTTATACTGATGATATTATGTCTAGGACATGATACAGGTAAATGTCCGATTCAAATGCACTCTCACTCGAGCCATGATGAAGGTTTGCAGCGCATTTAGGATCAAATTTGACCTTCACCCTCCTGTTAATATTTATCTAAAACTGATTTTGAGTACCAGTCTCCAGTTTCTGATATATGGAGTACCAGTCACCAGTTTCTGATCTGGAGTACCAGTATCCAGTTCCTGATGTGGAGTACCAGTCTCCAGTTCCTGATTTGGAGTACCAGTCTCCAATTCCTGATTTGGAGTACCAGTCTCCAGTTTCTGATCTGGAGTACCAGTCTCCAGTTCCTGATTTGCAGTATCAGTCTCCAGTTTCTGATCTGGAGTACCAGAATCCAGTTCCTGATGTGGAGTGTTAGTCTCCAGTTTCTGATATATGGAGTACCAGTCTCCAATTCCTGATTTGGAGTACCAGTCTCCAGTTTCTGATCTGGAGTACCAGTCTCCAGTTTCTGATCTGGAGTACCAGTATCCAGTTCCTGATGTGGAGTACCAGTCTCCAGTTCCTGATTTGGAGTACCAGTCTCCAATTCCTGATTTGGAGTACCAGTCTCCAGTTTCTGATCTGGAGTACCAGTCTCCAGTTCCTGATTTGCAGTATCAGTCTCCAGTTTCTGATCTGGAGTACCAGTATCCAGTTCCTGATGTGGAGTACCAGTCTCCAGTTCCTGATTTGGAGTACCAGTCTCCAATTCCTGATTTGGAGTACCAGTCTCCAGTTTCTGATCTGGAGTACCAGTCTCCAGTTCCTGATTTGCAGTATCAGTCTCCAGTTTCTGATCTGGAGTACCAGAATCCAGTTCCTGATGTGGAGTGTTAGTCTCCAGTTCCTGATTTGCAGTATCAGTCTCCAGTTCCTGATTTGCAGTATCAGTCTCCAGTTCCTGATTTGCAGTATCAGTCTCCAGTTTCTGATCTGGAGTACCAGTATCCAGTTCCTGATGTGGAGTACCAGTCTCCAGTTCCTGATTTGGAGTACCAGTCTCCAATTCCTGATTTGGAGTACCAGTCTCCAGTTTCTGATCTGGAGTACCAGTCTCCAGTTCCTGATTTGCAGTATCAGTCTCCAGTTTCTGATCTGGAGTACCAGTCTCCAGTTCCTGATTTGCAGTATCAGTCTCCAGTTTCTGATCTGGAGTACCAGTATCCAGTTCCAGATGTGGAGAACCATTCTCCAGTTCCTGATTTGGAGTACCAGTATCCAATTCCTGATTTGGAGTACCAGTCTCCAGTTCCTGATTCGGAGTAGCAGCCTCCAGTTCCTGATTTGGAGGACTAGTCTCCACATGCTCTGGAGAACCAGACCATCTGCAGACCAGTCAAGATTAATAATCGAACTTTTGCCAAATGACAAGAATAGATTGCTTCTGTGTAAGATGGTGGATTATAAAACTTGGTCATCTCACTACCCGAATAGACGTGTGATACTTGCGACATTCCGTTCACATGCGCACTAAGACGCCCGTTTGTCAGCCCTGCAAATTACCATCGATCAAACAGGAAGGGCTCACCTGGAGGTCAAAGGCGGCCACAAATTCCTACCGAATCGGGAAGAATCGTGTAAAAACCTCCGAAAAAGTCGTCCTGTCCCACAAGAAATAGCATGAGGTATTGAAATATCGCTGGCCGACTATCGCTAGAAGCTATCGCTCTTCCCCATATGTGTAGCCGGGGTAGCGAGCACGACTAATGGCTACAACGCTCCGTGCTAATGTGCACCCTGTTATCTCGGGTTCCTCGTCTAAATATAGCTCGCTCGTCGTTAGAGTCTACTCCACCTCAGAAAGGCCCACCGTGGGATTCCATATATATTATGTTTCATCCGTTTTCCGGTAAGTACACGCATAAACTATTGTCAAACGCTGAGCAAATTGTTGTTGAAAAACGCAGTTGCGAAGGGTCCAACGTTTTTAGTCCATGCATTTAAGATACGCTTTGGTTTATTATTCTGTGAATAAGACACCTATGTAATCGCTCAGCATAAAATTTTTATAACACCCCCTCAAAAGTTTTTCTTTTACGTTTCAAGGTGCATAGATTCCAAAAACGCGTATCATGCATATCTCCTTTAATTTCGGTCTAAAAAAATCGTTCTTTCGCACACATGCTCCATTTGGGCCCTAGTTGTGTCCCGAAACTTTTCAGCCCGATCGGAATATAACTAAGGGTGTTATGGGTGAAAATGGGGGTGGAGAGGGGAAAAATGGGGTTGTTTGGTGTTTTAGTAACATGAGATTGTGAGGTATCTTTTTCCATGTTTTTTAGGACGAGGAGACCGAATATGAAGTCAATTTTGACCAAAGAGTGGATAATCGAGTTTAACGAAGTTTTAGTCTTAAATTTACGTTAAAATTTGGTTTAATATCGTCGTTCTTCCGCACTAAGTTTGGGTCCCCATTTGGGAACACATTTGGCTCCTAGTTGTGCTCCGAAGCTCGGCAGCTCTATCAAAATACACCGAGGGGTGTTACGGGTGAAAAATGGGTGTAAACATAGGGGTTTTCGATGTTTTAGTGAACATGAGCTTGTGAGGTATCGTTTTCCTTGTTTTTTGGGGCGAGAAGACCGAATATGAAGTTGATGTTGACCAAAGAGTGAAGAATGTGAAGGTTGTCATGAAGGTTCAGCTTCCAAAATTCGGTTTTTATTGGTCAAAAACCTGGGAAATCGTATGAAATTACAAAAAACTTGTATAATAACAGTAGAAGTAGTTTCAACAGGTGAATCAAGACAATTAAATGGCACTATCAATAATCAATGATAATTTGCGGAAACCATCAACAATAGCTATTTCAATAACTTCGCACGAAAGTAACAAAAATGTATTTCCGGCATTTCTGTAGGTATGTCCAATAGAATAATGAACCCATGTGACAAGGGTTTTGCAGCGTTTTTTGTTTCATATCTGTTTCACAGCATTCTGAATTATCATGTATATTATTGTAACAACTCGTGATCAACGTCCTTGTATTTAACGCAACACATTCTTCTACAAGTCCGAAAGATTAATGACAACGAACTTTTTGAATGTCAACAAACCTCATCTCTAAAGAACGACTGGGTTTCCCACATTACATTACTATTTATAGGTATACTATTTATGTATACTATTTATGTATACTATTTACATTACATTACTATTTATAGGTATACTATTTATGTATACTATTTATGTATACTATTTATGTATACATATGATCAAAAGGGCCTATGATTCTAGACAAAATCTGTTGACTGTAATACTCGTAATTAATGATTGCTTCTGATTTTCAACTTCAATTTTTAAAGAAGCCATTGCCACGGGGCCGAAATTGTGATTTTTAAAAGCTTTTACATACCATTCTGGGACATTTGAATCAATCCCCAGACATCAACATTCTACTCGTAATTTGTATGTAATTATCAAGCATATACTCGTAAATATTAATACTTTAACTGATGAGACACTCCAGGGGATACCTGACCTTGGCTACGAAAAAAATTGGAAATGTCACCAAAAATTTCGAAGTTTGGCAATTAAAATACGAAAATTGGGTAAATTTGAGTTTTGGTGGGTCGAAAATTGTCAAACATTCCTTTTCCTTTGAAGAACTGAGGTTTCCTCTGCGACGGAGGTATTGACTACAGAAAACAGTGATCTATGCAGAAGAGGTATATAGGAACATAGTAGACAGTTTTTAGCGAATTTTCAAAGAAAATGAAGTTACTGCAATGGGTCCAAAAATTTCAGAACATGCATTTTTGAAACTTCTTTATAGGCACATCCGTTTCAGAGCATCCTGAATCCATCTCCAGATTTTAACAAAAATGTGCATATCTGACCTTGGGCACATGACAAAAATTCCAAATTTCATCAAAATGTTCGAATTGCCGAACAAAAAAATCAGTTCGAAGATAAACGATTTTCAAAAATTCTAAGGGGGCCAAATTTGGGTTTTTAGGGGGTAAAAATCGGTAAAAACGGCTATAATCGCGGAAAATTTATATGTATTATCACTGAAAGTGGCATGGAAGGGTGAGTAAAGACAGAAAAATACCATTTCAGTTGTTTTTAATACAGAATAGGGGTCAAAATTGGATTTTTGGGGGTCAAATTAAGGGCTAAAATCAATAATAATTCACCTGAGGTTGTGTGGGATGGTGATTCACGACTGTAAGAGGGACTCCTTCCACAATAAACTTATTTTTCTCTCTCAAAAAAAGGCGTCAAATTTGACTTTATGAGGGTCAGCAATCGAGGGAAAATGGTTAAAATCACGGAAAAATATATAAGTATAATTTTACGAAAAGTGGTATGGTTTCTCGCTATATAATCTTTATACACACAGCAGGAATATTTCTTTAAAATTCGCTCTTTTAGACCGGAACCTGATAGTTGGCAGCGTTTTTATAACTTTCACCGGCAAGATAAACTGTAGGCAGAAAGTCGCTGAACGTGGCTCAATGATTGTAGTGCAGTACAATTGATAAAAGTATGTCTGCCACAAGAAATATTGAGTTTTTCGTATTGGAAGTGATTCCCTAGATGGACGTTTCACTGTATGCAGTACAACGACCCTTTTTTATGGACCTTTTTTCACGGTGAATTGAATTATTATCAATTATTACAGTGCCCACCGATTCCCGACGATGATTACGCCGTATGAATGCAGTAAATGCGACGAGTGATATATCCCCGAAGACGATCGGACGAATTGCTGAAGAACTGGACAACCAAGCAATATCTCAAACCCAAGTTAACAAAGAGAACCCCCGTGAAGTAACAACGATGGAAGATATGAACGAACTACAAATCAAACAGTTTATCGGACACGAGGAAGATGAATGCCTCGAGTTCTTAAAGACGTTCTTGCTTGGTGGACGGTAGTTTTAACAATCGTCCATTCTTTCTTTTACATAATATACTTACACAGTTGTACTAGAAAAACGAATTTGATGGGCGTGTCTCATAACATCTGTCAGTAATATTCTTAAATATTATGGAGCATACTGCCAATATTATTTTATATAGGTACTACCTACTATAAATAATAGGCGGTTGTCCTATCAGTTGAGTGTCGGTTAGAGTAGTTTGGTACTAGCGAATTAGGCGGTGGTTCAAGTACGGATCAATGTGATCTTATTTTACAACACTGTTAAAAACATACATCATGGTGACGGTTATAAATAACACTGGGTTACACCCATTTGAAATTGATAACGTGAGTAACCCCCACATAGTCTACGTTATAATATCATGTACACAGTTGAATTTGACTTGGAAAAAGTTGAATTTGGTTTTGAAAAGGTTGAATTTGACTTTGAAATGCTACATTATAGTACTTCATAATGTATAGTAGGTACTTCAATGTAATAATTAGTAATGAGGATGTTATGTTCAACTTCCTGCAAATCAATTTTTTTAAAAGGTTTGTTTTTTACGGGGTATGGAAAACAGTGTGGGGAGGTGGGGGTGGAACCACGTATTACACGCAGAGCGCATAGATGAATATTGGAATATGGATGGTTGATAGTGGTATGGCATTAAGTAATCCACGTTTATGCTAAATTCAGTGCTTTCCACACACACACACACACACACACACACACACACACACACACACACACACACACACACACACACACACACACACACACACACACACACACACACACACACACACACACACACACACACACACACACACACACACACACACACACACACACACACACACACACACACACACACACACACACACACACACACACACACCGCAATATGGCGCTGTAGCAGTGTAGACGGAAATACGGCATTTGAAAGGCTTTTATCTGAAAAATAGCGATGAACAGTATTAACTGTAAATTTACGTATCTTTGCCAGTCATATACGGCATACGGAAATACGGCATTTGAAAGGCTTTTATTTGAAAAATAGCGATGAACAGTATTAACTGTAAATTTACGTATCTTTGCCAGTCATATACGGCATACGGAAATACGGCATTTGAAAGGCTTTTACATATTTGAAAAATAGCGATGAACAGTGTTAACTGTAAATTTACGTATCTTTGCCAGTCATATACGGCATACGGAAATACGGCATTTGAAAGGCTTTTACATATTTGAAAAATAGCGATGAACAGTGTTAACTGTAAATTTACGTATCTTTGCCAGTCATATACGGCATACGGAAATACGGCATTTGAAAGGCTTTTACATATTTGAAAAATAGCGATGAACAGTGTTAACTGTAAATTTACGTATCTTTGCCAGTCATATACGGCATACGGAAATACGGCATTTGAAAGGCTTTTACATATTTGAAAAATAGCGATGAACAGTATTAACTGTAAATCTACGTATCTTTGCCAGTCATATACGGCATACGGAAATACGGCATTTGAAAGGCTTTTACATATTTGAAAAATAGCGATGAACAGTGTTAACTGTAAATCTACGTATCTTTGCCAGTCATATACGGCATACGGAAATACGGCATTTGAAAGGCTTTTACATATTTGAAAAATAGCGATGAACAGTGTTAACTGTAAATTTACGTATCTTTGCCAGTCATATACGGCATACGGAAATACGGCATTTGAAAGGCTTTTACATATTTGAAAAATAGCGATGAACAGTGTTAACTGTAAATTTACGTATCTTTGCCAGTCATATACGGCATACGGAAATACGGCATTTGAAAGGCTTTTACATATTTGAAAAATAGCGATGAACAGTGTTAACTGTAAATTTACGTATCTTTGCCAGTCATATACGGCATACGGAAATACGGCATTTGAAAGGCTTTTACATATTTGAAAAATAGCGATGAACAGTGTTAACTGTAAATTTACGTATCTTTGCCAGTCATATACGGCATACGGAAATACGGCATTTGAAAGGCTTTTACATATTTGAAAAATAGCGATGAACAGTATTAACTGTAAATTTACGTATCTTTGCCAGTCATATACGGCATACGGAAATACGGCATTTGAAAGGCTTTTACATATTTGAAAAATAGCGATGAACAGTGTTAACTGTAAATTTACGTATCTTTGCCAGTCATATACGGCATACGGAAATACGGCATTTGAAAGGCTTTTACATATTTGAAAAATAGCGATGAACAGTATTAACTGTAAATTTACGTATCTTTGCCAGTCATATACGGCATACGGAAATACGGCATTTGAAAGGCTTTTACATATTTGAAAAATAGCGATGAACAGTATTAACTGTAAATTTACGTATCTTTGCCAGTCATATACGGCATACGGAAATACGGCATTTGAAAGGCTTTTACATATTTGAAAAATAGCGATGAACAGTGTTAACTGTAAATTTACGTATCTTTGCCAGTCATATACGGCATACGGAAATACGGCATTTGAAAGGCTTTTACATATTTGAAAAATAGCGATGAACAGTGTTAACTGTAAATTTACGTATCTTTGCCAGTCATATACGGCATACGGAAATACGGCATTTGAAAGGCTTTTACATATTTGAAAAATAGCGATGAACAGTATTAACTGTAAATCTACGTATCTTTGCCAGTCATATACGGCATACGGAAATACGGCATTTGAAAGGCTTTTACATATTTGAAAAATAGCGATGAACAGTGTTAACTGTAAATCTACGTATCTTTGCCAGTCATATACGGCATACGGAAATACGGCATTTGAAAGGCTTTTACATATTTGAAAAATAGCGATGAACAGTGTTAACTGTAAATTTACGTATCTTTGCCAGTCATATACGGCATACGGAAATACGGCATTTGAAAGGCTTTTACATATTTGAAAAATAGCGATGAACAGTGTTAACTGTAAATTTACGTATCTTTGCCAGTCATATACGGCATACGGAAATACGGCATTTGAAAGGCTTTTACATATTTGAAAAATAGCGATGAACAGTGTTAACTGTAAATTTACGTATCTTTGCCAGTCATATACGGCATACGGAAATACGGCATTTGAAAGGCTTTTACATATTTGAAAAATAGCGATGAACAGTGTTAACTGTAAATTTACGTATCTTTGCCAGTCATATACGGCATACGGAAATACGGCATTTGAAAGGCTTTTACATATTTGAAAAATAGCGATGAACAGTGTTAACTGTAAATTTACGTATCTTTGCCAGTCATATACGGCATATGGAAATACGGCATTTGAAAGGCTTTTATTTGAAAAATAGCGATGAACAGCATTAACTGTAAATTTACGTATCATTGCCAGTCATATAAGGCATACGGAAATACGGCATTTGAAAGGCTTTTATTTGAGAAATAGCGATGAACCGTATTAATTGTAAATTTACATAAATATATTTGCCAGTCATATACGGCATATGGAAATACGGCATTTGAAAGGCTTTTATTTGAAAAATAGCGATGAACAGCATTAACTGTAAATTTACGTATCATTGCCAGTCATATAAGGCATACGGAAATACGGCATTTGAAAGGCTTTTATTTGAGAAATAGCGATGAACCGTATTAATTGTAAATTTACATAAATATATTTGCCAGTCATATACGGCATACGGAAATAAGGCATTTGAAAGGCTTTTATTTGAATAATACCTAGTGATGAACAGTATTAATTGTAAATTTGCGTATCTTTGCCAGTCATGACCAATAACCATGTCAAGTTAAGGTACCATGTCAAGTTAACCGATAAGTACCCAAGTTAATTTTACGTATGCAGTATTATGGACGGTACAAAGCAGGATGAATGCCGGAGAGCATAGCCGAAGTGGTCTTCTAGGTCACCCACTTTTTTCCTTTAGGCGCAATAATTGCCAGATCGATTGCGGGGCCCGCGTTCCGCTATTAATTAATTAGGTTGTTCTCGGTCGGATCCGACGGTTGTTGAAATTCATTAGATGCTCCGAACACATCATACCGACCGCTTTCAGGTCTTATCGCTAAGATCTATCGGAAACGGCGAATTAACATTTTAACGTCGGACAGGCGTTTAGACAGGGATCTGATTCCTTCGATCCTTATCCTTTCAAACTGTCACGTCTTTCTCAAAGTTCTCAGAGAAATGGATTGGATAGAAATGCAGTGAGACAAAGTTGAAGAAAGCTGACGCCCAGAACCAATGAGGAAATTCTGAATAACATTAGTTTGATCGAGGTGATGAGTGGGTACTAGAACCGACATGTGGTGACCGAATAGAAGGGGGCACTTTCCTGTATGCGTGTCGCGATAAGCTACCCTCCCAATAGGACTAATAACTAAAAAAACAACTAAGTACTGCACAAATTACTAGGCAAATTCGGTGTATTTTTCAATTTTTTTTTATTACACGGGAATTTTCTTCCCTTTTCTACATAAACATAAATTTCCAGCACACTCCAAGCAGAATTCGTACCTAGCTACAAATAAAATTAAAAAATCGAAAAAAATATATTTAAAAAAATAAAAAATAATAATAATAACTAAATAAATAAATGAATAAAATAAATAAACAAACAAACAACAAAGTGGTGTTTATCTTCTCATTTGGAACCAAGATTTAACTAGAGTGGGGGAAGCCTCAGAAATGTCATTACAGTGGGCAACAGAGTTGGCAGACCTGCGATAGAAGAGTTGTTGCCGTAGTAGGTCCTGTGGTGCTCAGGAAGGAATGGGTCACGGCTTCTGGTGGTTCTTGAGGGCAATGTTAATTCACCTTTGCTAGTAAAGCTGGAGAGTCGCACTGTTTCGGATGATCTTCCTCAACGTGGATAAATCAAGTTGGAGTCTCCGCTGTTCGAGTGTGTCAAGCCCCACCAACCTTCTCATGCCAGTCTCACTGTACTCATCCAGGACATCAGTCTTGTGGAAAGCCATTCTTAAAAATTTATTTTGCACACGCTCCAAATACTGGGTATACGTGGAGTACACAGGATCCGAGAGTAACGAGGCGAGTTCCAAATGGCTCCGCACCAAAGAGCAGTACAGTATCTTCATTGTACCCAGAATCCGAATCGTGATTACATTCCTTCATCCCGTTTTGCGTAGATCACTGAATTCTCATTAGCGTAAGACCCTGATTTAAGGTGGTATTTGCGGTGGATAACTGTTCCACACACACACACACACACAGAAACTGTACTGCAGATTTGCAATACAATTTCTCTAACGTTGGGCAGTTACAGTTACATAAAAATTGAATTTTTCCATTAATTTGGTTAGTGGTAACTATGAAAAGTGCGAAGTATGGCGAACGGCGGGTGGACAGAAACTTTATAGGTAATTCTATTTTCGGATTCTACGAACCTTGAAATGCAAACAATCAAATTTGAGTGAGGATTAATTTTTATTCATTTTTTTTATTTGTTTCCTTAATCGATTCCAAAGAGGTTCATTACTGACAACTCATAGTAGGTAGGTACCGTCGGAAGTTGCAAGGGGCTCCATCAGCCAAAAATGTCAGATGCTGATTTAAACCTGGCCGGACGGTGCAGCTTTTCGCACACAGTGAGTGTTGAGGGAAGGCGTGGGCCCCTGGCAGACTGCCCTGCCTACACTTTAATACCTAAGGAGCACCGCATCGTCGCGAATACGCCCACCTCTGTCTAGTCCTCGCGGTTCGGCCTCTAGACGCGTCTGCACGAAAAAGAAGATCTGATTGCCATCTGCTACCGTCCTTAATGACACGTGATGGATCCGGCTGGGCACCTTATGTTAACACTGTCTGAACCAGAATCATTGAACTTCCATCGTTTCACGTCACGTCACAATTATGCGCCGGATATGCCATCCGCTGTTGGCACCAACTCTTCAAACCTACGCAATTTGCGCGTTCTAACCAGGATGCGCAGAAGTTAATAATTTACAATAGTAAAGTTGTGATCCAACAGATCCAACCACTTTATACAATCAAGTACCAACTCAAATAAAACGCTGCAAATTACAACACAAACATTTATTATTTACCTGTATAGATGCCCCTTCTGCGTAGATCACCGTTTTCTGTGGTCAGTACCCTCGAGCTCCCCCCAGGAAAGCCCTAAATCGAGTACTGGAGCCGGCCCCGGAATTAAAATTTCCTACAGATGCGCTTCCTACCGTTGTACCTGTATAGGTGCCCCTTCTACGTAGATAGTACAATGAACCGTTGTGCGATAATTTACCTTTGAGTAATAATTCACCGTTGTGTAATAATTTGCCCATCTTTAATACTTCAACGGTTGTTTAAGTTGCAAAAGTACCTACCAACAAGCTCCAGCCCCTTCTACGTAGATGGTATAATAATAAACCGTTGTGTAATAATTTACCGCTGTGTAATAATTTACCCATCAATAATACTTCAACGTTTGTTCAAGTTTCACTAACTATCAACAAACTCCAGAAGACCCGTCATTTTTCAAATGAAATAATATCACAGAACAACCAACTCGACTTCATACTCCGTGAATATAATCAGGTGCTCCCTAGCAATGATGATCTCGGGCCAATTCCCGGTTGTTGCCGCGTCCCTAGTGATGATACCTGGGCTGAATGTATACGATTTCATTCACCCTCCTGCTGAAAAAGCCTGTCGGTGCAAACTTCTGGGCCTTACTGTGAACGAACGGCTGGACGTACAATGCTCCGGGTAGTCTTAAAAAACTCCCAAGTTCGAGAACTATTTAAAACCGTTAAAAAATTCGAGATAACGGCGTCCTGGAGATTTCAAACCCTATTTTTCACCACTTAGGGATGATTGACATAAACGCCAAGGTTCGCGGACCAACTAGACCCTAAATGGGACCTATAAAGCGAATTTTGTCAATTTTGGATCATGGTAACTAAGAAAAGTGCCTAGGACAGCGTACGGCGGACGAAGAGAAATGTTTTTATTGCATTTTCGGATTATACGTACCTTGAAATGGAAACCATCAAATTTTTAGGGGGGGTTATTTTTTCCCCCCATGCTCGATTCCAAAGGTTCATTATTGAAAATAATAAACCAAAATCAAATTTTAGAATCGTCAAAATGCTCATAAATACTTACGAATACATTCAATATTAATTCATTAATATTCGCTCCAGTTACATACTTAATACATATTAATATATATTATACATATTATCATATATCATACAGATTATTATATATATATATATATATATATATATATATATATATATATATATATATATATATAACGTCCCCTGAAAGGCAGAATATCGTAAGCTCCATTTTCCAAATTTTACAGGAGAGACGAAAAACTGTGGAAGGATCTTTTTACTGCCTAACCCGTTAAAACTTGATATCTTAGCGTAAATTGGACCGGTTTCTGTCGATTTATTTAAAAAAAATTGTATAAGAGCCCTGGGAAGTACTTAGTACTTTTTCGGGAAAAAGGCGCTTAAGCTATTCTTGCTATTTCGAAAAACTGGGAAAATAGTTGTAGATACGGTACACGTTTCACCACTTGCAATACTTTTGACGTCTTTCTGGAAAAGAATTATTTGGAAAACTAGGCTATCTCCACTGGCGCGCACTCGGGGAAGGGGCGCTCACGATGCTTTGCTCAAAGTCGATGGGTGCATACGATACGCTGCTCCCTGGCGCTTGCGATAGATGGCATTATATTAACATACTGTCATTTTATCGCAAGTTACAGTGGGGATGGGGCATTTAAGACAATGGACAATTTTTACCTCGGTATTTACATTCGACTCGTGGCTCTTACATTCTAAATGAATGGAGGACTCTATTTTACCAAAATGGAGGTTACTATAAGAAAACTTTGATGCTGTTTTTGAATACCTTAGAGGCGTACGTCGCTTACGATAAGTAGCTAGAGAGATGCGCCTTTTAAGACGAATCCAACGGTTACAATAAATAAAAAAATAAAAAAATAAAAATGGCGCTTACGATGTTCTGCCTTTCAGGGGACGATATAATACGGCACTTTCCGACTAGATAGGTATGTTTTCTTTCTATTAACCATTCAGCTTCTTTAGAGTGAAATGATCTATAATTTTCTTCCCTTCCCATTTCAAAAAACTGAAAAACAGAAACTAAAACTTGAACTTGGAATTGACCTTTAGTTAATCAACATTCAGACTAGACATGAAAGAACATAATACCGTTTAGTGAATAAAGAAGAAACGCGTGGAGTTTCCAAGCCAATGAGCGCAGAAAAGAATAAAAGAAATTACCTAAATGAAATACAACAGACGAGAGTTTCAATTAACTGGATGATGCACTCGGATGCAGGGCGTCTTATTGCATATTCTGAGACTAATGAACGCATAAATCAAAATGTATTTAGAATCGTCAGGAAAAGGTCAGGGAAGGGAATAAGCGGGGGGGAAGGGGGCAGATGAGTCTGATAAACAATTAGCTCTTGGGAATGACCGTTCGCGAACTCGGGTTATTATGGGTTGTAGAATTGAATTGATGCGTAGGAAGAAGCAGGAGTTGGTTCGTAGAGATATCCCGAAAGTTTAAAACTGCGAATACACTAAAAATTATGGTCCTTCCGAGTTTGGTGAGAAAACCTTGAAATAACCACAATTATTTCCTCAAGAATGCTCGTAATAGTAAGTGAACCATTGGTTTGCAGGTCTGACTAATTTGATGATTACCCACATTTGAAGGAGCCTTACAAAGATTGCACGTATTACTCCACTGTATTATTTTGTTTCCTCACTACTGAAGGCAGGGGAGCCTTGGATTCGTTATTGAGTTTAAAAAAATGTATGTCCTCCGAAATGAAAATTTCCACTAGGTAGGTACCATTTTGCGTTTGAGATATCGAGGAACATTTTTTGTTCTGTGTCTGTCTGCCTGCCTGTCCGTCTGTCTGTCTGTCTATCTGTCTGTGGTAATTCGTTGTAATGACCATAAATAACCGCAATAATGGTTGAAATGAGCTGAAATTTGGAGGGTAGGTGTGGGTTGGGTCACAGATAGTCCCATACTAGAAATTATTGAAAAATACACTGCCAAGGTGATGGCACAGGAGCTTCCTCGTCACAATCAGAGTGACCCATTATAAAATAGAACAGACTCGGAAGCAAAATAACATAACATTACATTACATTACATAACATTACATAACGTTAAATATACATATTACATAACATTACATTACATAACATAACATAACATTACATTACATAACATAACATTACATAACATTACATGAAATATACATATTATACATAACATGACTTCCATAATACATTACGTCCATTATACAAACTAGCCTGACCGCTCGCTTCACTCGCTATCCGAGATTCGCTGTACGCAGTATCGTGGAACCAACAAACGACGGAAAAATCCCATACCTTACCGGGTATTTGTGCCCAATTTTATCAAAATCCGTCAAGCCATTCAGGAGTTGACCATGGTCGACCATATTTCCGCTATGGTCAGGGAATTAAAAATGCGCCTACGTTCAACTTGGGAGGCTACCGGATATTGGTGCCAAATTTGGTCGATATCCGTTGAGCAATTCGGGATTCGACCATGGAGGGGCCCATGGATGCGCTATGGTCGACCGCGGGGGTAGTCCGAAGGGTCGATCGTAGATAGAATTTCACGTAGATTACGAATACGCGATAAAAAATAGGGGTTACCATTTCAATTAACGAAGTTGACCATGGTCGACCATAGTTCCGCTATGGTGAGGGAATTAAAAATGCGCCTACGTTCAACTTGGGAGGCTACCGGATATTGGTGCCAAATTTGGTCGATATCCGTTGAGCAATTCGGGATTCGACCATGGAGGGGCCCATGGATGCGCTAAGGTCGACCGCGGGGGTAGTCCGAAGGGTCGATCGTAGATAGAATTTCACGTAGATTACGAATACGCGATAAAAAATAGGGGTTACCATTTCAATTAACGAAGTTGACCATGGCCGAACATAGTTCCGCTATGGTCAGGGAATTAAAAATGCGACGTTGCACAACTTGGGAGCCTACTGGATATTCGTGCCAAATTTGGTCGATATCCGTTGAGCAATTCGGGATTCGACCATGGAGGGGCCCATGGATGCGCTATGGTCGACCGCGGGGGTAGTCCGAGGGTCGATCGTAGATAGAATTTCACGTAGATTACGAATACGCGATAAAAAATAGGGGTTACCATTGCAATTAACGAAGTTGACCATGGTCGACCATATTTCCGCTATGGTCAGGGAATTAAAAATGCGCCTACGTTCAACTTGGGAGGCTACCGGATATTGGTGCCAAATTTGGTCGATATCCGTTGAGCAATTCGGGATTCGACCATGGAGGGGCCCATGGATGCGCTATGGTCGACCGCGGGGGTAGTCCGAAGGGTCGATCGTAGATAGAATTTCACGTAGATTACGAATACGCGATAAAAAATAGGGGTTACCATTTCAATTAACGAAGTTGACCATGGTCGACCATAGTTCCGCTATGGTCAGGGAATTAAAAATGCGACGTTGCACAACTTGGGAGCCTACTGGATATTCGTGCCAAATTTGGTCGATATCCGTTGAGCAATTCGGGATTCGACCATGGAGGGGCCCATGGATGCGCTATGGTCGACCGCGGGGGTAGTCCGAGGGTCGATCGTAGATAGAATTTCACGTAGATTACGAATACGCGATAAAAAATAGGGGTTACCATTTCAATTAACGAAGTTGACCGTGGTCGACCATAGTTCCGCTATGGTCAGGGAATTAAAAATGCGACGTTGCACAACTTGGGAGCCTACTGGTTATTCGTGCCAAATTTGGTCGATATCCATCAAGCCATTCAGGAGTTGACCATGGTCGACCATAGTTCCGCTATGGTCAGGGAATTAAAAATGCGACGTTGCACAACTTGGGAGCCTACTGGATATTCGTGCCAAATTTGGTCGATATCCGTCAAGCCATTCAGGAGTTGACCATGGTCGACCATAGTTCCGCTATGGTCAGGGAATTAAAAATGCGACGTTGCACAACTTGGGAGCCTACTGGATATTCGTGCCAAATTTGGTCGATATCCGTCGAGCCGTTTGGCCGTGCATAGAAGGACAGACAGACAGACAGAGCGCATGCGCAGGGCGAACCGCTGGCTCTATCATGTTGAAATTCATATGGGACCTCAATGGGCCCTACCCGCTTAATCCCTGAGAATTACATTGAAATTGGGTGAAATCTTTGGTTACTACGGCTGTAACAAGGAAATTGAATCTATTTCACGCCAGCGCATGCGCAGAGCGCACCGAGGGTCGGATCATGCTGAAATTCATACTGGAACTCACTAGGCCTTGTCCAAACAACCCTTGAAAATTTGAGCGAAATTGAATCAAAATTGTGAAAGTTATGCGTGTTTGTTGAATTTAACGTTAGCGCATGCGCAGGGCGTACCGCTGGATCAATCATGTTGAAATTTGTATGGGACCTCAAGGGGCCTTATCCGCACCATCCCTCAAAATTTGAGCTGAATCAATTCAAAGTCGTGGAAGTTATGGCTGTAACAAGGAAATGCGGACAGACTCACAGACTCACAGATTCACAGACTCACAGACTCACAGACTCACAGACCGACAGACACGGAACCAAATTTGTGCAGTAGGCTTTGAAACGCAAAATGCAAGTGGAAATTTTGATTTCTGAAGACAAAAATTTTTTGGCTCACGAAAGTGAACACAAGGCTTCCGCTGCTTCGCAGACTCGGAAGCAATACAGTAACTTACATAATTACCCTAAATATCGTTGAAATGAGTACGAGGGTCGATTAGGAATAATAATCTGATAGTTCCACATGAATTTCACCGGAATCGTACGGTAACTTTCGTCTGCGCGTGCGCGAACATGAAATGTTGACAATTTTTTGTAACGCTTCTAACCATGCGAAAAATAGTCGTAGAGCTGAAATTTTGAGGGTACACGCGGGTTGGATCGCAGATGGTAGGTACCATTTCAAAATCATGGAAATCGTTTTGTCCGCGCATGCGCAAACATGAAATACTTGAAACGCCCATAACTAAATTAAATATCGTTGAAATGAGTTCAGATTTGGAGGGTCGATCAGGAATAATAATTTGATAGTTCCATATGAATTTCATTGGAATCGTAACGTAACTTTCGTCTGCGCATGCGCGAACATGAAATGTTGACCATTTTCTTGTAACGCTCCGAACTACGCGAAAAATAGTCGTAGAGAGCTAAAATTTTGAGGGTACACGCGGGTTGGATCGCAGATGGTCTGCAACAAAACGAACCTACCCAACTATTCTATACGTTCATGTGATTCAAGTGAGGAAGCTATACTGCCTACTAGGCTACTATAGTAGCTACTTGTAGGTCTGATTAATTGGATGATTACCCACACCTGAAGGATGCTAACAAAAACTGCACGTATTACTAAAATGTATTACATTTTCTTCTACTAATACATGGCTTATTTTATTCAAAAATTCATTAGAAGAAATAAAATAAAAGAATGACATTTCCAAAAAGGTTGTAAGAAGAAAGTACTGCTGAGGTCTAAATAACAAGAATTTGGCAGTTAGGGAATGTGTTTTGATCCTAAATTTAGAGTATGTAGATATACACACGGAAAGTAGGTAACTAGTGTTTAATTTACTCGTACTTCCATTAGTAGGAGGGTAGGATAACTATGGTGCTGTCATGAGTGTGCTAAATTGGCTACCTAAAATTAAATATGTTCATATTATAACGCAATTCATGAAAATACTGGTCGGAACAATAGAAAAATGCCATAATATATAACATCGTCGTTGAATAAACAAAATAAACATTGCTAATTATCGGATGCCCCCAGTAACGTGTTGCCATTTTCGATATTGTATGAGGTAGGTAGTACATATAATAAAATGTTAGAAGAACGTTTCGATGCAGATAATGACTGGTGAAGATTAGTTCTGTCAGAGCTGTAGATGAAGTGATAAGGTTCATGAAGGCCGAACGCTAAGAACCACACTTTCCCATGAGGAAATGAGGTGAAAATGATGACCCAGGATGATTTTACTGTGTTCCTAAACTGCGGCGATGGTGACAGATAACTAAAGTCATAAGAAAGAAAACTGTCGTGGTATGGGATCAACGCCAAAATGGCCCGAGGTTAGAGATGATGCTTTTGAAATGCCCCATAATTTGGAGGCGTCTCTGTTAATCCTCGTGACGGAAAGGTTCGTGAGCCGTCGTTTTTTTTTTTCTTCTTTTAATAACTCTGCAGACAGTCAAGTAAGAGACAAACTACTATAAATGGGCTATATCCCAACCTGAATGTCCCATAACCCATACAGAACAGGATCCAGTTCCTCCATAAACCAGACATCGTCCACATTTTATCGAAGTTTTGAATACCTACATAAGTTTAATATATGAGGAAAGCATATATATGATTTAATCAGCAAGGGATCAATCACGGATTTGCTAGTAGTCAAAATACGATTTTGTTGGAAACCATACACGATCAACAAGTGTGTGGTATAAATGAATATAGGTGCCTCTACAATGTATTTTTAGAGCTCATTCGTGGAATTCACGCCAATAATAATTGTTCGGTAAAAAAAAAAACAGATCGAAGCAAACCTGGAATATGTGTACCACCATTTTGTTATGAGTAAGATAGGCCTTAATGATATTTTAGTCGCGTGATATTTATTTCGAATACATGGCATTAGGACTGCACGAAATGAATTACGTGAATTATGTTCACAAGCTAGTGAAGTGCGATTATATTGCACCCACTTGGGTGCAATCGGGTGCACTGAACCTGAATACTGATCTGAATGAATCTTCATGAACATTGGACACGTTTTGCAACCAACACTAGTCGTAGCTCAAAACATGATACAAGGCGCTGTAGTAGCTGTATTAGCAATATATTTATGACCATAGATCAATACTCTAACGTTTATACTACCATATTATTTCTAAACCTTCGGAACCAAAGCGAGTGCGAATACAATTGAGCAAGAGACGCCGAAATCGTTCATTACAAGTCACGAGCGTGATGGTGATGCAGCAACTTGTCAGCGGGCGCATCCAGCTATAAAAACGACTATAAATGAAGCAACGAACCTGCCAGAAGTACTATCAAATCGCTAACAATGATGACCTATGACCATTCATGCGCAATGTCTAAATGAAATTAGGCAGTGAACGTCGCCCATGTACAGACACCTGATACCTACTAAGTTCAACTCCTCAACTCCTACCGTATGTATGTTATTAATTTTATGAAGAATGAATGACATCATAATTTATAACGTTTGTTTTTGCCTAGTCGGCTACATCCATATACTGAAAGAAATGAATATTAAGTTTTGCCGCCAAATATGAACTTTACGATAGGTATGAGTGGATAAGGATATCAATCCTTTTTGCGACTGAGAAGGTTTTCTTGGCAGATAAATTTTTACAACAAGGTTGGGGGGCGAGGGGGGGTACCACATCTTTTTGCATTGATGAAGTAACAATTTTTCCCCAGTACCCTAAAAACATTTTCTCACAACCTACTTACCTGAAAACAGTTTTCGACCGATTGGGTTCAGATTTTGAACACTTCCTCAGGAAGCGAACAAGTGTGCCAAATTTCAGCCCTTAAAACCGTCTATAAACCCCCCCGGGAGAAAGTACACAAAAGGCCTTGCGAAATTTCAGCTCGATCCGTTATGTTATATCTGTGGGACCCTGTGAAAGAAGAAGTAGGAAAACGTGAAAAATAGCGATTTTCAAACTTCCATTATAACGCCGGCATCTAGCGTTCCCGACGGATCAACATCGGAGACCCTCAGGGGGCCGAGTTCGGTTGGAGGGATAAAAATCCCTACGAACTAAATCCCTTGCGATGAAATCGTGGAAACCCCATTAACGGAGTTATTGAAAGGTTGTCTGTATCAACTAACACATGGAAAAAAACGCTGTTATACCGGTTTCGGTGATCAAATCATCGTCACTGACAAACAATGACGATTACTGTGTGCAACTGTTATTGCTTGTTACTGACGATGGTTCGATCACCGAAACCGGTTAACAGTGTATTTTTGGCCTTTTTTTTTCTCTTTCGTGTATTAGTGGAAATAGACAACCTTTTAATAATTCCGTTTTTATTTTTATTTAAAAACTCCTGCTTGCTGTTGTGTAAACAGTGTTCTTGGTCGCTTTGGAGGTTGTCGGTTTTCTTCTTTTAAAAATTCAATACAAAGTTTTCAACGGGCAAATAATTAGGTATCCACTCAGTTTTAGCATCGATTCCCTTACAATAAATTTGGAGTAAGTATATTTCTATAGAATAAAATAAATAGTGTCAAAGCATTAAGACTCCAAACGCAGGTGAAGACTTTGCGAAGTAGAAAGACCTTTATATAATAACCATAATAATAACCCTTATATTGTATAGTGAGTGCAGTAAGTTAGGATACATTTTTAAAAGTCACCAGGTAAAATTTTCAATCGTTTCATCTAAAACTGGAGAGGAGAATCTGACATCACGAGGGGGTTAGTGAGATAACTGACCTTGCTAAAGTAATTGCAAGACCAAGACAAGTTTTAGTAAGAGATGGGAAAACACGTGGAAGAACACGTGGAGACGGGAGCAAGTATTTATTTAAAGTATCACTTGTTCAGGTGATTGGAGGGCAAAAAATATAAAAAAAATAAAGTGGGAAGTTAAAATAAATAAACAAGCAGTCGTGGGGTCAGCTGTCAGCCTCTAGAGACACACAACAATGGGGAGAGGATGACTAGGTTGCATTCCTTCTTGGTGCTTGGAACGGCTTGGAGGCCCTTTCGTGCCATCCTTACCCTCAGATCACAACAATAGGACTTTCAACTAGATCGTTTTTTTCTATCATCAACAGAAGCGGAGGCTTATAGTTATGCAGCAGTATCATTCGAAGAGTTGAACCAGGTGCTTCAGACTAACTAGCTCCTTCAGTCCTCGACACTTTTTCTTATCATTCAATTTGACGTCTATATAGTAATACGTATATAGTATAACTAAATATGCCTATTGCGGCAATATGCGATTTTATTATAATAGGCAAGACCTCATTTACATGAGACTTATCGGGAAAATCTTTGTAATTATTGTCATTAAAGAAGGGAGTTCCCAATAAAACGAACAGTAAACATGTTACATGAAAACTGACGATCGCGTTACAAATTATGTTATAAGTTGTAGCAGACTAAAAACTCCTGCCAATACAAGTAGGCAGTATAGCTTCCTCACTTGAATCACATGAACGTATAGAATAGTTGGTTAGGTTCATTTTGGTAGGGACCATCTGCGATCCAACCCGCGTCTACCCTCGAAATTTCACCTCTCTACGACTATTTTTCGCGTGGTTAGAAGCGTTACAAGGAAACGGTCAGCATTTCAGGTTAGCGCATGCGCAGACAAAAGTTACAGTAGTTTTTCAATGGTTTTTGTATGGGACCATCTGTGACCAAACCCGCACCTACCCTCAAAAGTTCAGTCGATTTCGACCATCATTTTGGGTAGTTATGGGCGTTACAAGGAATTACCATAGAAAGACAGACACACGGAACCAGAAATGTTCCTTGATGTCTGAAACGCAAAATGGTAGTGGAAATGTAAATTTTGGAGGACATAAATTTTTTATTACTCAATCACGAATCCAAGGCTTCTCTACCTTCGGTAGTGAGGAATCAAAAATATATTTCCATGTGTCCACCATCTCAGTTTTAGGATCATGTCAGAATTTAAAAAATTTTACGCAAAGATGCATAAATAAATGTGGTAACAAAATAGATCCTCTAGGAACAAGTGAAATAATACTGAGATTAGTATTCAATAGATGCCACTGCTTTGAAAACGAATACGTCGAAGGGGAGAAAAAATAGCTGAAAGACAGTACCAACCTCGTGTTAATATTTCATTTACTTCTTGTATCCACCTGATATGAAAGATGCAGCGCTGAAAGTGATTATCTACTAAATCATTGGGACAAGAGGAATCATACGAGGTGTTTTCAAAACTATAATTTACGGCGCACTTAAAGATTTTAGTTCAACATGAAGCGATTTCAACACATCTTTGTCAAATATTACGAATCCCTGAACCATAAAAATGACATTTTATCGTCGTTAGCTCGGTTTTAAAACCCCTGTAGGTGAAACGTACGCAAGAAGGCATGCCGTCATAATCACACCAAGATACTCTCACTAACAAGATTTGAATTTATAAGCGTAGGTATAGGTGCCTGTTAGATTGGTTTCTGATTCTATATAAAAGTCCGGTTAATTTATAGACTTTTCCCATTTACGAAGAAGAGCTCATTTCTACAGTTCAGAACGGGGAAATTTACGGTGACCAGGGGTACGTCGATAAGCGTATTCTTCCCACGACACTGGATATGTGTAGGTAATAATATTACTAGCTAAATTATGGATGCTCGTGATCCATTTACGCAAGGTAGCCCACTTAACGTGAACCCCTTATATCCTCTATTACTGGAGAAGGAAAATAACGTTAAATGTAAACCCCCTTATTTTTTTAGTAGAATTCAAAAACCACATTTTTTCGTACGTGTGCATGCGCTAAACGTGCTCAATACGCATTAACTTTGTTATTTGGAAACCCCTATTTTTATTGCAAATTCGGATTCTACGAAAATTTCATGAAAAAATCACCATCATCATCATCGATTTTTTGACAGGCGTGCGCAATTTTTATTTGTGCACGAAAACATTGGTTCTCTGAAACCTGCACATTGCACATAATTTTGCAATACTTTTTAACGCTGAATCAAGTGGTAAGTCAGTGTTTTAGTTACTTACGATAAAATATTCCGATGTTTAACTACTTTTAGCTTCCAAAATGTCATTAATTCCTAGTGTGTGAAAACTGATTGAGATTATCGCACGATTCTGAACTTATTTGGAAAACAAGTGGCTTTTTAGGCGTGAATTAAACGTTCTAGTTATTAGTACCTACTAGGTATTAAGTATTTATGTATCGGCCGATTCTACTCCTATGTCATCGGTTTCGAAACCAAACTGCCGTTACAAACTAAAGCACTTGTTCAAATAACAGCCTTTTTTCGTTGAAATTATTTCTCACTCATCTCGTCATCGTCGTCTTTTCACGCCACCACACCATTGCAATTAGAAATCTTTAGTTCACGCCTCAGTTTTTAAAAACTGGCTTCACCACGCGATTCAGCGCTAAAAAATACTGCAAAATAATGTGCAATATGCAGGGGTTCAGAGAAAATTTCGCATTACACACATACGCGCGCGCGCGTACGCACATGTACTCTTTTTTAAATGATATATTTGTACATTATTAAATTAATAATGTTTTTGTGCACAAATCAAATTTTTACAGGGTTGTTGGGTGGGGGGGGGATATCACGTCTTTTTGCATTGATGAAATAATCATTTTGTTTCTCAGAACCTAAAAACATACTTAAAAATTTCAAAATGCACAAAAGGCACTTCCTTGGAGCATAATGAATGCGTGTGCAAAATTTCAGCTCGGTCCGTTATGTATGTGAGGTTGTAGCCCTGTCAAAGAAGAACAACGACAAAAAGAACAACAACTAGAAAAACGTGAAAAATATCGGTTTTCAAACTTCCATAACTCCGGCACGTGACGGTCCTGAGGGTTTAAATTCGGCACACGTCCTCAGGGGCCCCTTGAGAATGGGTGTACGAAAAATCAACACCGGAGACTCCCAGGGGGCCAAGTTACGGAGAGGAAAAAAAACCTACTCGTTCTTTCGTGTACACACGAATCAGGTGCAGCGCTACTCCCTCTGCAACCACCGTATGATGGACCATACCCCAGTCCTCGAGCGTCAAGATATTCACGATAAAGTATTCAAGACAAGGATATAGTATTCACGCTAAATGGGCCACCTTGTACACCGATAGAAAGTAAACTGAAGTAATTTGAGCGACATAAGACTTAAAACTATTATTCTAACCCACTTAAAATATTCTTTTTTACAAATAATATACTAACTGTATCGCGTATGCATACGTGCAGCATAATAATTATGATTTATACATAGGTATGACATGATAATTTTCAGTGGATAAATGATTATTGAATAAATTAATTCGTTGATCTTTTGGGCATAAACTGACGATCCTTTCCACATATTTAACACTAGATAGATCATCTAAAATGACAAGATGCGTAGGTATAATACATTATACCTATATACCTACCATCAGGTGTACATTATGACAGTAAGTGAACAAAAAAATTGTTAAAAATACGAACCATCATTCCAAAATTAACCCTTACCTACAGAAAATTGTCACTCATAAAAATACTGGGATAGCATTTTTCAAGAAAATTGTGGCAATATACGATTGAAGGTAGTGAACTATTTACATACTTTCTAAATCAGCAAGCATCAAGCAACAAGGTCTTTCAAGGGTTAGACGTTCAATTCACCTGAAACAAGAAGAATATGATGAGGAAGTGGCAAGAGTGTTGAAATTTAGAGCTCAACAGTACATATTTTTTGAAGATAATGTTCATTATATCCTTGGAAACTGAAGTGATCCCCACAATAGTTTTAAATTCATAAACTACTTCCGAGAGTCACACAAATATTAGTTCGTCAGTGAATTGTGGCAACCCACTAACTGGGTATATCAAGATGTGGAGGAAGGTGGCAAATAGTAAAGGAAAGATCTCACAACAGTATTCCAACAAAACAGCATGCAAACAGCATGCAGGTGGTAGATGGCTGGTAGGTAAGATTACCTCCAGATCAAATACTAGTGAATATGGACTGTGGCAGTACCTAGTATTCTGCAGTACCTATACTTTAGAAATCGATTAGGTAGTGCGGATCATGGAAAAAGTGAAAGTGACAGCAAGTACATTGTAGTGAACAGTGTATACACTACTAAGTGGTTTTATGAAAAGTTGATGTCATTTTGACTTTGATGAAGTAAGTACGATCACAGAGCGCACAGCCATTTTGATATTGGTCAGTTAGGTACCGACTTAGTGTAAGGACGTGAATGAAAACCAATCGACAACACTTAGATAAAGTTCGACTGGTTCTCATGAGAAAAATAGGATGTTAACTATTGTACATCCCTGCCCTCTTAGATAGTTTATGGATGTTATCAATATCCAAATGAAAACCGACTACCCTGTGCAATGCACAGGTAATTCATCTAGTTTATGATATAAAAGATTACAGAGATTATTATTAATACGAAGATACAGCATGTAAAAGTCTGGATAGTAAATGATTGCATAAAAAAGACTCATTAGTAGTGGGTCCGCTGACCAGGTGCCTCACGCAATTTTGAAAATAGGCTCAAATTCTGCCTACGTACCATCCTCAATAATAGCTATCTTTCGTAACATTTAATGACTAAATATTCATAGATCGCTTTACAGATGGAGCTTTGAATGTAATTCCACTCGATTTAGCGTGCTGGAAAACATGAGAAACTATACCAAACACTCATTTTTCTGACATTTGGCACCACTAGTGCCACCGCGGCATACAACGGTGGCACCAAAAACTATACAGCACATTCATGAGGCTAAGAATTATACTTACTGTCAAAATATCAAGTCAAAAGACCCAAAATTGCGGCATGTAGCGTGGTACCCGACAATGCCGCTCGACTCGAGGTAAGAGCCACATGGCGCGCAGTGATTATTACTGATCAAAACACAACAAAATTCATGGGAAATCGTCCTGAAGCCAGCCTCCAACCACCCTACAAATTTGAGCGAAATTTTTCGATTAGGAACTGGGAAACCGGTGTTTCATGAAATTCACGTTTGGCATGCACACACGCTAACATTCGTACGACAGCGATGAAATTCGCAGGAGACCGTCTAGGGGCTAACCCACACAATCCTTGAGAATTTCATCAAAATCGTACCATAATTTCGTACAGTTTTGCCCGGGACAAGGAGCTGACCACAGACAGACACACATGGAATGAAATTGGTTCATTTGTCATCTTCAACTACAATAAATCATGTACCTACAATAGAAAGATGAAATTTTACCTACTTGTGAAAATAATTACTATATTTCATTATGATGAATAAATATACTTTTCATGTTTAAAATTAATACTGTTCATATAGTTGCATATTAATAGTAGGTATAACATTGGGATGACCGTGCTGGATAGTTAAAACTGTGGCCCAGCACGGGGTTGATCTGACCCTGATTTATTTACAAATTGTGTATCCCTGTCTTCCTCTCCTCAGTCACCAAACATACAAATTTATCAACCCTTAGCTACTGTTCCAATCACCATTTTTACATAGATCCATTTACTATTGATTTACTCTTCTTTCATTAAAATGTAAGAGGTTGTTTGTCTATGCCATCGTGAAACAGTTTATTTACCTCCTTTCGAATTAATAATAATAATAATAATAATAATAATAATAATAATAGTAACTTTTATTGTGCAATAGACATATTTCTGTCCATAAAATACACACACGAACCACATAGCTGTGCAAACAAAACTGAAATAGTTAGGCGGGGCAGCACTTACCTAAGAACCAATTAAAACTTATATATTATTGGCCATCGTTCGGCTGTAATGCCTAGGTATGAGAAGGGCATTGGATCTTAGCCTGTTGGGATCTTAGCTGGTTGGGATTGGGGGAGCATTGGATGCTAGCCTTAGGTATGGGAAGGGCATTAGCCTGTTGTTATTTATTTTCATGATTCCATCTAACTTATCAAAATTTTTGTTTATTAACTGCATCCCTCTATATATCTTGTTGTCATCTGAACATAATTATTTTTAAATTTTGGAAGTTTCAGTCTAGGTATATGGTTTATTTTTTCTTCTTCTGACGTCCACAAAAAATACACTTTTAGCGAATTTTCAAAGAAAATGAAGCTATTGCAATGGCTTCGAAATTTAAATAATATAAATTTTTGGAAATTTTCTTCATAGAAATCCGTTTCAGACCATTCTAAAACGATTCCTGAAATTTAACACTTTTTTATATGTATATATATATTTATATATATATGTGTCACTCCAGACGATAACTCTCGATAGAATTGAGATAAACAGCACAAAAAATCTATCTTGGCAATCGAAAGGCTAAGTTCGAAGATGGGCGAAATTGGCCTACTCTAAGAAGGGTTTTGGCGCATTTAAAGTGCGCAAAAATTACCCAAAAATCCCCAAAATGTTATTTTCCAACAAGTGACCCCTAATTTTAAAGGTTTTTGCACGCTGAACACGATGGTGGAATCGGATTTTAGATATCTAAATCCGTTCTTAAATTAGAGCATTTAAAGTGCGCAAAAATTACCCAAAACTAGGATAATCTTTAAACTCTTACCCCCCCCCCCCCCCCCCACCCCCTTAGAGTGGTCAGATTGAAAAATGTGAGAAGTATTAATTGAAGACGAGAGTTCGAAGCAAAAAAGGGGGAGGCAATCGATTAGTACAACTCCTTGAATTTCCCATTTGACATATAATTGTTATGATACCTTCATAGATAGACAAGTACCGGCCCACGTATTACTAGAAGGAAGACGAAAGAAAAAATCTATTTCAAATTATTCAATTTAGGTACTAACAGTAGGAGGAAGAAGGTTTGGTAGGTATCTTATCAATTTATTATCAGTATCATACGAATATTTGATATTCAAAGGTAGGTAGGTACTTAACATGATAAAAATAATATCAATGAAGAAGGAAGGATCTACCTACCTAGTAGAGCAAATCTTGAACTGGTTTTAGATACTAGGCCTGAAATCGTAGTCAAGAGGAAAGGCCATTCAGAAGGAACAAGGAATCTACTCATAACAAACGGTAGAATCAGGATGGACAAAACGTACAAATTAAAATAAATACGAAGAGAATATACATAGAAAACCAAATTTTAGACCGAAGTTTTCCTTTATTCAAAACCATAGCCATTAATTCGAATATTTCTTTGAAAATTCGCTCATTAAGTCATGCTGCATGTTTTCTTTTTAATTAATTTGATCATATTCTTAACATATATTTGATGGACTGTGTCCAAATTTAGATCCCTAAATAGATCTTCAGTTAGATAGCATTTTGGTTTCTTAAAAAGTATTTTCAATGTCATTTTTTGTACTTCAAAAATTTTGTCAAGCAAGTATTTATATGTTCTCCCTCACATAAATATTGTGTATTGTAGTATGGATTCATATAGCGCCTTGTAGATATTTAGAAGGAGCCCTTTGGACAAATATTTGATACCGCACATAACATAAGCACATTTCCTTAATTTTTGGCACAGAGAACTCACATGAAGATCCCACCTCAAGAGGCAGTCAACTAACAGTCACTTCAAGGTACACTAGGTGGTCCACTCTCTTAATCATTGGGCAGCTACAAGGTGTTTTTGTACAGGTGTGGATGACCAGGGTATCTTCTACCAAAGAAGAAGGGTCGAGTTTTCTCGAAACATTCATGAAGGCAGATTTTGGAACCAAAATTGTTCAGAAAGCTTTGAAATGCCAAGGTGGAAATTTTAATTTTGGAGGATCCCCCCCCCCAATCTTTCACGTACATGAGGCTTCCCTACATTCGGTAGTGAGGAAGTGAAATTGTGATCCAACGTCCAATGAAACCTCGTGAACGCTATGAAACCGTTGATATATTATCTGGATCTTGAACGTTTCTCCAAGCACTTGTTACCTGCCCAATAAATCGCCTGTCGATAGACCGTTGGGTGGACTCACCGAAATAGTAATTTTATCATTCTTCCGAGATGAACAATTAATGAATGGTCTCTTAGTTCCTGGGTAGAAACAACCCTTCCAGTAAATTGTCCTGAGAAGAGAACAGATCGTCTATAGGAGTAATTATTATTACTGGTGTCTGCGTCGAAAGGATGCTCGCGCCGTATGAGATATTTTTCTCAAAAGGTTCCGAGGATATTTTTCACGTAGGTCTTCTATATTTTCTTCTCTTCATCTTTATTCCTTAACGCTTCACCTTTATTCCCTTTCTCTTTCCACGTCTTCAGGGCTCAGTGATAAATCCCAAGAGGTGTCAGACGCTCCACCTGCTCCATGTCGGACGTTACCTTTTGTTCTACGTGACCTCGGACGTGAGGTCAAGTGGTCAGTTTACATCACCCAAGTACACACAAACCACGTCTGGGGAGCTGTATAACCGCATCGTAAACAGTATAATTTTGAGTGCCTTCGTTTGATGAGTATTGGAATGTAACGCTAAGAAACTATTACCAGTTATGGATCGCTGACCGGGGGAAAGCACTGCGTAGAACGCTGCAAATAATTACACAACGGTTTTTTATTTACCTGCAAAGATGCCCCTACTGCGTGGATCACTATTTTCTGTGGTCAATACCTTCGAGCTCCCTCCAGGAAAGCGGTAAATGGAGTACTGGAGCCGGCCCCGGAATTAAAGTTTCATACAAATGCGCGGGATTCAATAATTCAATCGCTAATTATTTGTAGGTACGCATGAAGCATAAAGCAAATAATAAACGGTTGTGTAATAATTTACCTGTATAGATGCCCCATCTGCGTAGATACTATAATAAACCATTGTGTAATAACTTACACCTCAATAATACTTTTGTTTGTTCAAGTTGCAAAAGTGCCTATCAACAAAATCCGAAAGATCCATCATTTCTCAAATGAAATAATATCACAGATCAACCAACTCTACTTACAAAGCCCCACCCGTGATTATAATCATGTGCTCCCTAGCGATTATATCTGGGCCGGATTTATACCGTTTGATTCACGGTCATGTTGACGAATCTTTTCGACGCAAACGGCTGGCCGTACAATGCTCCGGGTGGTGTCGAAAAATTATTTGGTTCAAGATCAATTTAAAAACGTAAAACGCTGACCATCCCTGCACAACGGTTTATTAGTTTGTAGAGAATACCCTTCTGTTACAGATTAAAGCTCTCTGTATAGAGATAACCCTTCTATATAACATATGAACTATTCTACACATATTATGTAGATCGCGGACCCTCCGTAGGTTAGTACCTAACCCCGTACTCGTTACTAGGTACCTACCTAAACCGTTGTATATTAATTTACCTGTATAGGTACCCCTACTACGGAGATAGAATAATGAACCGTTGTGTAATAATTTGCCCATCATTAATACTTCAACATTTGTTCAAGTTGCAAAAGTACCTATCAACAAAATCCAGCCCCTTCTTGGCAGATGAGCCGTTGTGTAATAATTTACCGTTGTGTAATAATTTACCGTGGTTTGATAATTTACCGTTGTGTAATAATTTACCTTTGTGTAATAATTTGCCGTTGTGTAATAATTTATCCATCAATAATACTTCAACGGTTGTTCAAGTTGCAAAAGTACCGATCAACAAAATCCAGCCCCTTCTGGGTAGAAGAGCCGTTGTGTAATAATTTACCGTGGTGTAATAATTTACCGTGGTTTGATAATTTACCGTTGAGTAATAATTTACCATTGTGTAAAATTTGCCATTGTGTAATAATTTATCCATCAATAATACTTCAACGGTTGTTCAAGTTGCAAAAGTACCTATCAACAAAATCCAGCCCCTTCTTGGCAGATGAGCCGTTGTGTAATAATTTACCGTGGTGTAATAATTTACCGTGGTTTGATAATTTACCGTTGAGTAATAATTTACCATTGTGTAAAATTTGCCATTGTGTAATAATTTATCCATCAATAATACTTCAACGGTTGTTCAAGTTGCAAAAGTACCTATCAACAAAATCCAGCCCCTTCTTGGCAGATGAGCCGTTGTGTAATAATTTACCGTGGTTTGATAATTTACCGTTGTGTAATAATTTACCATTGTGTAAAATTTGCCATTGTGTAATAATTTATCCATCAATAATACTTCAACATTTGTTCAAGTTGCAAAAGTACCTATCAACAAAATCCAGCCCCTTCTTGGTAGATGAGCCGCTGTGTAATAATTTACCGTTGTGTAATAATTTACCGTGGTTTGATAATTTACCGTTGTGTAATAATTTACCATTGTGTAAAATTTGCCATTGTGTAATAATTTATCCATCAATAATACTTCAACGGTTGTTCAAGTTGCAAAAGTACCTATCAACAAAATCCAGCCCCTTCTTGGCAGATGAGCCGTTGTGTAATAATTTACCGTTGTGTAATAATTTACCGTGGTTTGATAATTTACCGTTGTGTAATAATTTACCATTGTGTAAAATTTGCCATTGTGTAATAATTTATCCATCAATAATACTTCAACGGTTGTTCAAGTTGCAAAAGTACCTATCAACAAAATCCAGCCCCTTCTTGGCAGATGAGCCGTTGTGTAATAATTTACCGTTGTGTAATAATTTACCGTGGTTTGATAATTTACCGTTGTGTAATAATTTACCATTGTGTAAAATTTGCCATTGTGTAATAATTTATCCATCAATAATACTTCAACGGTTGTTCAAGTTGCAAAAGTACCTATCAACAAAATCCAGCCCCTTCTTGGCAGATGAGCCGTTGTGTAATAATTTACCGTTGTGTAATAATTTACCGTGGTTTGATAATTTACCGTTGAGTAATAATTTACCATTGTGTAAAATTTGCCATTGTGTAATAATTTATCCATCAATAATACTTCAACATTTGTTCAGGTTGCAAAAGTACCTATCAACAAAATCCAGCCCCTTCTTGGTAGATGAGCCGCTGTGTAATAATTTACCGTTGTGTAATAATTTACCGTGGTGTGATTTTACCATTGTGTAATAACTTACCGTTGTGTAATAATTTGACATTGTGTAATAATTTACCCGTCAATAATACTTCAACGGTTGTTCAAGTTGCAAAAGTACCTATCAACAAAATCCAGCCCCTTCTTGGCAGATGAGCCGTTGTGTAATAATTTACCGTTGTGTAATAATTTACCGTGGTTTGATAATTTACCGTTGTGTAATAATTTACCTTTGTGTAATAATTTGCCGTTGTGTAATAATTTATCCATCAATAATACTTCAACGGTTGTTCAAGTTGCAAAAGTACCTATCAACAAAATCCAGCCCCTTCTTGGCAGATGAGCCGTTGTGTAATAATTTACCGTTGTGTAATAATTTACCGTGGTTTGATAATTTACCGTTGAGTAATAATTTACCATTGTGTAAAATTTGCCATTGTGTAATAATTTATCCATCAATAATACTTCAACGGTTGTTCAAGTTGCAAAAGTACCGATCAACAAAATCCAGCCCCTTCTGGGTAGAAGAGCCGTTGTGTAATAATTTACCGTGGTGTAATAATTTACTGATGTGTAATAATTTACCGTTGTGTAATAATTTGCCGGTGTGTAATAATTTGCCATTGTGTAACAATTTACCCATCAATAATAGGTACTTCAAAGTTTGTTCAAGTTTCAGAAGTACCTATCAACTAAATCTAATGGTCCATCACTCTTATCAAATGAAATAATATCGCAGACCAACCAACTCGACTTCATGCAGCCGTCCTTGATTATAATCAGATGCTCCGTAGTTATGATATCCGGGCCGGATTTATATCGTTTGATTCACGATCGTGTTGACGAAATTTTTGGTGCTCACGAACGGCTGGACGTACGATGCTCCGGGTGGTCTCAAAAAATTGTTTAGCTCAAGACAAATGTAATAACGTAAAAAAAAAACCATACCCTTCCATCAAAAGTTTTCGAGCTACGGCGTTCTGAAAATTTCATCCCCTATTTTGAACCCCTTAGAGATGACTGACAGTAACGTCGAGCTTCGAGGTCCAACTAGACCCCGAACGGAACCTATAACCCGAATTTCGTCAATTTTGTTTCATGGTAACTAAGAAAAGTGGCCCGTACGGCGTACGGCGGACAGACAGAAATATTTTTATTGCAGTTTTGGATTCTACATACCTTGAAACGTAAACCATCAAATGTTGAGGGGGTAAGAATTTTTTTTTTTTTTTTTTTTCATGCTCGATTCCAATGGTTCATTATTGAAAATAGTAAACCAAAAAATCATAATATGATATTATGATCAACAGATATTATCTGTTGAAAGTTTTCGAGCTACGGCGTTCTGAAAATTTCAACCCCTATTTTTCAACCCTTGGAGATGGTTTGTAAGTCTCGTTGGGGTCTAGTTGGTCCGCGAAGCTCGGCGTTAATGTCAGTCATCTCTAAGGGGTGAAAAAAAGGGGTTGACATTTTCAGAACGCCGTAGCTTTGAGGTTTTTTTTACGTTTTGGTTTACTATTCAGTGAATAATACACCTATGTCTTCGCTCAGCAAAAAATGTTTATAAAACCCCCTCAAAAATTTGTCTTTTACGTTTCCAGGTGCGTAGATTCAGAAAATGCAATGTCCGTCCGCCGTCCGCCGTACGCCGTATCATATACCGGCTTCATTTTCGGTCTAAAAAATTCGTTCTTTCTCACACATGCTCCATTTGGGCCCTAGTTGTATCCCGAAACTTTTCAGCCCGATCGGAATATATCCAGGGGAGTTATGAGTGAAAATGTGTATAAAAGTAGGTACTTTTTGTGTTTTCGTAACATGTTAGTAACATGCGCTTTTGAAGTATTCCATGTTTTTTGGGACGAGAAGACAGAATATGAAGTCGATTTTGACCAGAGTGGAAAATTAAATAGGTGTTATGAATGAAAAACGCTGCAAAGTCCTTGTCACATGGGTTTATTATTCTATTGGAGTTCTAGAGATTCTTGTTGGCTGTTAAATTTATTGTTTCATTCATGTGGAATGATTGAAATAGCTATTTCTGATTATTTCCACCAATTTTGGCCCCCAAAACATGAAATAGGTACATCAATTCATCGAGTTTCGTTATCTCCCTTTTGATGTAAGCCATCTTGTAATGTGGGATAAACAGGCAAACAGCAGAGAGCATGATCAGGTAAACTCACATCTGGTGCATATCAGGCGCATTTATTTTGTGTTTATCCCACATTATATGAAATAGGTACTGTTCGGCCCTGTCAACGAGCCTTTAGCTCGTTGACAGCACCTCAGGACCGTTAGACATCACACACACACAACAATATACACACTCAGTATTACCGGAAAACATCATGAGAAAAAGGGCAATATTATAACCAGTAAGACTACGAACAGTTAGTTCCCAGTACGGCCGCCCTGCGCTGGGCCATTGCGCAGTGTAAGGGACTACCGCCTGAGGTAGCCTCCCCAAGTGTTGCCAGTACGTACGGTAATTGTGGGGGCGTACGGTAATTTCGTAGATGCAGGATGTACGGTACCGTACGTACGGTAATACGGTAATTTAGGGTGTGGTACGGTAAATTCGTGAAACATACGGTAAATTAGGAACAGTAAGTTTTTTTAAATAATTAGTAGGGATGAAACTCCGGAGAGGAAAAAACGCATTCGGGGTGAGTCGAAAATTAAATTATCTCACAGATCTCAAAACTACAGGACAGAATGGGAGTCCACTCCGGAATTTAAAGGGTGGCTACAACCAGTAAGGAACCAACCACTGAAAGCATTTTGTTGTTTGTGCAATTCGATGTTTACTGCTGAGCTTTCTATTATTAAAAAGGCACGCTGAATGTAAGGCCCATCTAAAGGCTTGTATGAGTGTTCCTACCTCGCAGCCAACCTTACAAAAATTTACTGTTTTTGATTCTGAAAAGAAGAAATTCACGGACGCTGTCAAGACAGCCGAAATAAGGCAATGTGCTTTTTTAGCACAACAAAACATTTCATTTAGAGCGGTCGAACCATTGACTGCCACTAATAAGGCTAGCTTCCCTGACTCGAAAATCGCACAAAACATTGAACTGAAGCGAACGAAAGCTACTGCTATAGTGAAAAATGTAATCGGGAAGTGTCATGCTGAAGAGATGGCGGCAGACCTTAGAATCAAAAAGTTCAGCATCATTATAGATGAATCGACTGACATTGCTAGTGTCAAAAACTTGTGTACATATATGTTCGACACTCAAAGGATGAAAAAAAGGTAGTAGTGAAAAATGCATAAATGGCAATAGATTCATAGGTAGGTAGGTAATAAATTTAGTTAGTGAAAATCTGGGCGTACGGTAATGTACGGTAATTTCAGCCAGCTTTGTACGGTAAAGGGGGCATCTGTTACTGGCAACACTGCTCCCCACCCAGTCAGTTCCTTTTCTACCTTCGTACAAAGCAATCGCTCTCTCCCGCCTCTGTATTATTTCATTATAATATTCTACCAGTTTAACAGTTTCAATCTCTTTTATTAAAATACCTTCCCCGGTCAAACAGGTACGCTTTTTTTCTTTTTTTTTCAGATCATCTTTGACCATTGTTAGTGCCATTTAATGGTCTTGATTCACCTGTTTACACTTTTTCTAATGTTATTATACACATTGATGGTGATTTCAGACAGTTTTCCAGGTTTTTGACTCATAAAAAAACAATTTTGGGAGCTGAACCTTTGGTAAAACTTCAATTTCCGCGTGTTTGGTCAAAATCGACTTCATATTCGGTCTTCTCGTCCCCAAAAACATGGAAAAAGATACCTCAAAAGCTCATGTTACTAACATGTTGCTAAAACGCAAAAAGTACCTATTTTTACACACATTTTCACTCATAACACCCCTGGGTATATTCCGATCGGGCTGAAAAGTTTCGGGACACAACTAGGGCCCAAATGGAGCATGTGTGAGAAAGAACGAATTTTTTAGACCGAAAATAGAGGTAAATAATAAACCTTTCTGTAATAATTTGCAGCGTTTAATGTACTCTAAGCATGTTATGAACAATGTAATGTACCCCTTGACGTAGAATAAACCATTCATTCATACGTAATCACAGTGGGAACTGCCGCGAGCCGAGCCAAACATTCGCGAATGGGTCCACTCCGGACGAGCATTCTGGGGTTGGGGCGTTCGTCTCGGCTCGCCCGGTGTGTACAAATTTTTTTTTTAGAACAGTGTGCAAAAAAAATTTGCACACTTTTTGAAACAATTACCAGAAATTCTACGTGAATATTGATGAGAAATCCGCCTTCCGAATTGAAATACCTCGCTCCATTCTCAAATGAGTAGAATAAAACAGCTTCATTTTGGTGCTGCCACGTGGTGGCGGAGTTTTCTCAACTAAACTCGCTGCATTTAGCCTTAACAGGCACAGCAATTTAAATGCAGCATTTTTTACGAATACCACAGAAAGGCACATGAAAAATCTCATGTAATGACAAGGAGACTTGAGGGTACTCACAGTTGTGGTTGTCGAGTTTTCCAGTATTCACGGAACAGGCACTGGCTGAATCTAAACACTAAGGCCATGAACGCCTAATATCCAACACCTACCCTGTCAGATGAGGCAGATCACACTGAAGACTGAATGAAAAACGATGGGGAAGCAGTGGCCTGTGTACAGTCATCAGCCAATCAGAGCTTAGCTTTCGTGTGACGTGATGTTTTTACGAGTTCCAAAAAACAGCCCCCCATCGCCAATTTCCCCCTTCAGCCTTCTGTTGTTTGCTTCTGGATTCATTTCCTAAGAACTCTAAACCCCTCCACATCCGGTCACCTAAAACAGGTAGCCAACTTCCCCTTGGTTTACACCTTCTAGCCTTTTGCTAATGCATAATATTCATCCATTCTGTAGGCAATACTGGCGAGTTTGCTTAGTGTTCAGCCTTTTCGAAAAAAAGAGAAGTATGCATTTAACAAAATTTCTCGGTTTTGAGCTAACAGGGGTCACATTCAGCGCACCGCCATCTTCAACCAAATTTTGTCTGTAGGTTCTACTACCAAAAATATTATTAGGTCCCTGTTATGATCTTCCTTCAGAATAGACTCAGAAAACCCCTTTTTTTCACGATTTGAACCGATTTTTAGCAAGTTTGATACCACAACAATTTTGGTTTATTATTCTGTGAATAATACACCTATGTAATCTCTCACCAACAAATTTTTATAACACCCCCTCAAAATTTATTATTTTACGTTTCAATGTGAGTAGATTCCTAAACGCGGCAAAGTACTTGTCACATGGGGTTATTATTCTATTGGACATACCTACAGAAATGTTCATTTGTTTCTTTCATGTGAAATAAATTAAACAGCTATTTCTGATTGTTTCCACCAATTTTTACCCCCAGAACACGAATTAGATACGCTCCTTTTTTTCAAATTATCTTTAATCATTGGTAGTTCCATTTAATTGTCTTGATTCGCCTGTTGACACTTTTTCTAGTGTTATACAAATTGATGGTGCAGACAATTTCCCAGGTTATGACTCATAAAAAATCGATTTTGGGAACAGAACCATCGGTAGAACCTCAATTTTCCACTCGTCGGTCAAAATTGAGTTCATATTCGATGTTCTTGTCCCAAAAAATAACGATACCTCAAAACCTCATGTTACTAAAACACAAAAAGTACCTATTTGTTTGATCATTTTCACTCATAACACCCCTGGGTATATTCCGATCGGGCGGCAAAGTTTCGGGACACTACTAGGGCCCAAATGGAGCTTGTGTGCGAAAGAATGAATTATCTAGACCGAAAATGAAGCAGGTATACGTGATACGGCGTATGGCGGGCGGACATTGCATTTTTGGAATCTACGCACCTTGAAACGTGAAAGAAAAAAGTTTGAGAGGGTGTCATAAAAAATTTTTGCTGAGCGATTACATAGGTGTATAATTTACATAATAATAAACTAAAATGCAATGTCCGTACGCCTTCCGCCGTATCGCGCATAACTACTTTATTTTCGGTCTAAAAAAGTCGTTCTTTCGCACACATGCTCCATTTGGGCCCTAGCTGTGTCCCGAAACTTTTCAGCCCGATCGGAATATACCCAGGGGTGTTATGAGTGAAAATGTGTGTAAAAATAGGTAGGTACTTTTTGTGTTTTAGCAACATGTTGGTAACATGAGCTTCTGAGATATCGTTTTCCATGTTTTTGGGGACGAGAAGACCGAATATGAAGTCGATTTTGACCAAAGAGTGGAAAATTGAGTTCAGCTCCCAAAACTGATTTTTGTTTATTATTCTGTGAATAATACACCTATGTATTCGGTCAGCAAACAATTTTTATAACACCCCCTCAAAAATTTTTCTTTTCCGTTTCAAGTTGCCTAGATTCAAAAAATGCAATGTCCGTCCGCCGTCCGCCGTACGCCGTCCGCCGTATCACGTGTACCGGCATCATTTTCGGTCTAAAAAAAGTCGTTCTTTCGCACACATGCTCCATTTGGGCCCTAGTTGTGTACCGAAACTTTTCAGCCCGATCGGAATATACCCAGGGGTGTTATGAGTGAAAATGTGGTTAAAAATAGGTACTTTTTGTGTTTTAGTAACATGTTAGTAACATGAGCTATTGAGGTATCTTTTTCCATGTTTTTGGGGACGAGAAGACGGAATATGAAGTCGATTTTGACCAAAGAGTGGAAAATTGAGGTTCTACCAAAGATTCAGCTGCCAAAATTGATTTTTTACGAGGCAAAAATCTGGAAAATCGTCTGAAATCACCATCAATTTGTATAATAACACTAGAAAAAGTCACGTGGATCAATACGATTAAATTACACTACCAAAGATCAAAGTTAATTTGATAAAAAAAAAAGGTACCTCCCTAATTCGTGTTTTGGGGGCCAAAATTTGTCGAAACCATCAGACATAGCTATTTCAATTATTTCACACGAAAGAAACAATAAATGAACAGCCAACATTTCTGTCCAATAGAATAATAAACCCATGTGACAAGGACTTTGCAGCGTTTTTTATGAGTGAAAAACCTGAGAAACCGTCTGAAATCACCATCAGTTTGTATAATAACACTGGAAAAAGTGTCAACACGTGGATCAAGACGATTAAATGGCCAAAGACCAATGATCAAAGATAGTTATTTAAAAAAAAAAAAAATTGAGCGTATACCTAATTTGTGTTTTAGGGGCCAAAATTAATGGAAACCATCAGAAATGGCTATTTCGATTATTACGCATAAAAGAAACAATAATTGAACAGCCAACATTTTTGTAGGTAGGTATGTCCAGGAGAATAATAAACCCATGTGACAAGGACTTTGCAGCGTTTTTTGTGTTCGTTGAGGACCGTTTTTCATGTTTTTTGGGACGAGAAGACCGAATATGAAGTCGATTTTGACCAAAGAGTGGAAAATTGAGGTTCTACCAAAGACTCAGCTCCCAAAATTGATTTTTTATGAGTCAAAAACCCGGGAAATCGATGAAATCACCATAAATTTGTATAACACTAGAAAAAGTGTCAACACGTGAATCAGACATGGCACTACCAATGATCAAAGATAATTTAAAAAAAAGGAGAGTACATAATTCGTGTTTTGGGGGCCAAAATTGGTTTAAACCATCAGAAATTGCTACTTAAATTATTTCACACGATGGAAACAATAAATGAACAGCAGCATTTCTGTAGGTATGTCCAGTAGAATAATAAACCCATGTGACAAGGACTTCGCAGCGTTTTTAAGGTTCGATGGGGCTTACAGGAAACTTATCGCTAATTCAGAATTTACCGTAATAAACTGTGTTTCCACATATGATGGTAGTTTCTCTAAAAACCTCGGCGTTACTGTAAGGCGTCTCTAAGGGGTGAAAAATAGGGGTTGAAATTTTCAGAACGCCGTAGCTCGAAAATTTTCAGTAGAAGGGTAGGTATGGTTATTTTTGCGTTTTTAAAATGATCTTGAACTAAAGAATTTTTTGAGACCACCCGGAGCACTGTACGTCCAGCCGTTCGTTTGCACCAAAAAACTCCGTCAACTGATCGTGAATCAAACGGTATAAATCCGGCCCAGATATCATTGCTAGGGAGCTCCTGATTATAATCACGGATGGCTGCATGAAGTCGAGTTGGTTGTTCTGCGATATTATTTCATTTGAAAAATGATGGCTCTTTTGGATTTTGTAACTTTTTGATAGGTAACTTCGCAACTTGAACAAACGTTGAAGTATTATTGGGTAAATTATTACACAACAGTAAAATTACACAACGGTTTATTATACTATCTACGCAGAAGGGGCACACAGGTAAATTATTACACAATTGTTTATCATTTACCTTATGGTTCATGAATAACTACAAATAATTAATGATTGAAATATTGAATCCCGCGTTTTTGTATGAAACTTTAATTCCGGGGCCGGCTCCAGTACTCCATTTAGGGCTTCCTGGAGGGAGCTCGAGGGTACTGACCACAGAAAACAGTAATCTACGCAGAAGGGGCATGTATACAGGTAAATAATAAACCGTTGTATAATCTTTTGCAGCGCTTTTTAGTTTCAACCAACGGGAGGCTGAGAATACTACTTTTTCACAAAATCAATGTGTACTTAACGAAGAGCGATAAGTAATGTAATTAGATTACAAGCAGTTATTTTGTCTGCATTCATTCTTTCTTTAAGTTAACCTTAAACTGTCTGAAACTATAATACATAAATTATGCACATGTATTTTTTATTTATTAAATATAGTGTTTTTCAAAATTCTTGCTCTCGTTAATTCGAATTTATTTTATCAATCCTCTCATGAATTTGAGCTAGGTACCTATTCAATAAATCGAACTCTCAGTAATTCAAACTTTCTTCAAGTTCCCTTGAGTTTCGAATTATCGAGTGTCGACTGTATCTAGAACTAAGTTTCACATGCCTTTGATGTACACTTCTCTCTGCGGTGAATGAATTATAACCTCTCCATCCTTCAAGACGTATTATTTCAGAGGCGCACTCCGATCGTTATTGATTGAACACGATACGCTCTCCGATCGCTTACCCCGCGATACCTATTTCAATTACGATCTCCGACCCTCCATTGAAACCCTATCAACTCATCCATTCATCAGAAAACTTGTTCGAGCGATTCTCGTAGACCTCAGCAAGCGACCTTCCCAACAACATCACGAAACAACGGACATCGTCAAGTTTCAAAGTCGTAAAAAACTCCACCCGCATACTTCTCTTAACGCGATCCTGTCCGAGACTTCTTCTTTTAACAGAAAACAATGAAATAATGGGAGGCAATTTTACAGCCATCAGTATTGCGAGGAAATGATGGAAGTAGTTAGTGACGTGAGGGAACAACGAAAAGGGGTCTGGTGATGGGTGTACATTGCGATAAACGATGCATTAATTACTGTAAAAGTAAAGAGAAAACTTAGATCAATAAAAAATAGATTTCCAGTGTGGAACCCTCTCTGATGCTGATTACCCCGAGGCTGATTCGTAGCGTCGGGAAATGACACAGAATTCCGTTAAAAATATCATCAAAATTCAGAGGATTCTTGAGCTGCCTCGTATTTCTAATTATTACGGTGAAGTATTTAAGTAATTAGTTATTTTGAATAATTTCGTCAAGCTCTCTAGCAAATGGATCTAATCGGGATTTCTTCGGACCCAATCTAAACCAATGGACCACCCAGTAGGGTCTATTAGAGATTTGTACTCATTAGTGTAGAATCTGTGATTATTCTCCAATAAATATAAAATTTCCTTGCTTATAGAGAGGAAGAAATATGTTCTTTAATCTGAGTAGGATTCCTTCCGCCTTTGCGGCGGCCTTTTGACCCTGGAAGATCAGCTTGATTAAATCGCCGAAAACCGTTTCGACGATTCCAACTCGTGTTTCCGACTTCATCAATCGAATTGAAGGCTAACGAGATGAAATCAACGGAATCCGTCGATCTGAGTGATCGAAATCCGACCTTAGTCCAACGCTGGGGGAGGAGAATGAGTTCATTTAACCGACGTTTGACTGTAATTGTCATGTCGAAGAACAGTTGGTAATATTCATGAATTCGGAGCGTAATTTGAATGAAGAGTCTAGAATGTGACCATAATTACATTGAATCCATGGTCTTTTCTTAGCAGTAACCTGATATCATATTAGCTCAATTGTGGCAATGCAGCACCATAGAGTTTGTTGCCATGCTTCACCGGAGTACTCGCCAGCAGGCTGCAAAAACATTCCTTCCAAGATCCACCTCAAAAAGTGACGGCTCGGTCAGGCTTGGTTCGAGCAGATTATTTATTTATTTATTTGTTTATCAACTGCGAGTACAAGTAAGGACTTAGTCCTTATAAATATGTACATAATATAAATCACAACTGTACTGGTTTAGGTTGAATAATACTTAGGTTTTTATAAAACAAACAAAATATAGATGGAAGGAAATTGAAAGAAAGGAGGGAAGAGAAAGGAGAGAAAGAAGAAAAAAACCACAGTCATGCAGCATGGCTATAAGAGCGAATTTTCGAAGTTTTCGGCATCTTCCTCCTCCGCCTAAAATTTTCTGAAAATTAATTTTCGGCCAATGTTTTCCCAACTTGATACCATACAAAATTAAAACAGGAGTAGTTTTACGCAAAGTAATATTTGGGGTGGAAGGAGGGGGAGGGAGAAATCAAAAATGTTTTGAATACCAGAAGAGTAGGTATTGGGTACGTAACAAATTTTTTGTTCCATTTTTTGCCGAGTAACACCTCGGTTTGTAGATTTTCCAACGCTGAACACGATGGTGAAGTCAGAATTGCGATATCCCATTCCGTTATCAGATTAGAGCAGACGAACCAGGAAGAACATCTCAAGAAATAACCATGTTCCTTCATCTTCAAAGTGCTCCAGTTTGAGAATGGAATGAGATATCGCAATTCTGATTTCACCATCGTGTTCAGCGTACAAAAACCTTTAAAATGAGGTATCACTTGACAGACTTTTTCATTTTGGGAATTTATGGGTAATTTTCCCCCCCTAAAACTCCCCAAAACTCCCCCTTAGGGTGACCCGATTCTGCCCATCTTCGAACTTAGCCTGTCGATTGCCAAGACAGATTTTTCGTGCAAATTTGAACTTTTTATCTCAATTCTTTCGAGAGTTATCGTCTGGAATGACACATACATATATAAATATATATATAAATATATAAATATATAAATATATAAATATATAAATATATATAAATATATAAATATATATAAATATATATATATATATAGGTATACATATAATTTTTGGTGTCTTTCGGCAGGGAATTCAGGATGGTCTGAAACGGATTTTGGTATACAAATCTGTCGGAAATTCGAGTTTTAAACATTTTGGACCGAGAACAATAGCTTCCTTTTCTTCGAATATTCGCTAAAAAGCATGAACTAGAAGTGATTTTATTGCAATTTCATGAATTTCGAAATTCCTGCTCTAAATGCCCCCGAAGTGGACTATGGAACTATGAAACTATGGACTATGGAACTAACTTATCATTGGATAAGAAGTTTAAGAATAAACTATAAGTCCTGTTTCAAAGCACTACATTACTGTCACCAAATTGCTTAAAATTCATCATCACCATCAACTTCTGTTCATCATAATCATAATCTTCATCAGTGCATCATCATCACAGTCTCTAAGGTACGTTTCTGTACTGCCTATATTCTGTATTGTAAGCCTACCACATTGTCATTCGTTCATAATAATTTTATTTTTACCCTAGTCATGATCTATCATTTACTCACATTCACTCATGATGTTTGTCATTAGCCCTGAAGATGTTGAATGAATTCAACGAAACGTTGTCATAAAGAAAATCGTTTTCACTGACCGAACCTCAGGAACCTCCTAACTTACTCAAATCTCACAAGGTTCTTCAGAAGTTCGGTTTCTCATACAAACTGCTTTCTTCAAACGAATTTCTGTCGCGACGGCGATGTCACATCTCGTTATCCCCCGGAAGGTTATATTCCTTCAAGGATAGGATGTCCACCCCCTCAATCTGCATGTACTACCAGCCCGATTTCATTTCACGCATACCGATTTCCTATCAGCATCATAACCTATCGCTCAAACAGCACGTCGACCAACCAACTTTTGCGTCTACTTCGGTGCATTTAACACCAGGACCGTGAGTCGACTGATTTAACGTTGGCAATTTATTCTCGGGAGTGAAGGGCCGTAAATCGGGCTAGGTTGTCAAGGCGCGTCCACCTGCCTGGTCGGCCTGTCTTTGTTCTTCTGCCCTTCGGATCGGTTGGTTAGCTGGTCAACAACCCCGTATTTTTTGTATTTATTTATTTTTTCTCCCTCTGTAGACTTGATTCGTGTTTTAGAGGAGGATTCTTGTTTGAATACAGGTAGGAGGCTAACTTGGTGAAGATATACATTAGTTTGTGTACGTGTGGAATTTCAAGTCGAGAGTCCAATCTCATGAAAATTTTAGCACCTGAAGAACTTGAATTTGTTATTTGAAGTATTCACATTCGTCAAATCATCACTCTTACTGGATATTCCAAATAGAACACGACATTAATATTGATAGATCCTACAGTATCATGAACGCTGTTTATTCAAGTGCCACCATCGCTGCACGTTCACCCACTGTGTTAATGATTGGACTGAAAGTGTTTGTCAATGTACAGGCCGGTAGTGTGGGAAAATATGGAACCGCCTTCTGATATCAAGATGAGAAAGCTCAACTTATCAAATATCGTCACAAAAAAAGAATGAAAAGACAATCGACCAGACTCGACAAGATATCTTCCCAGACAAATAACGAAATGGAATGGCCAGAATATAGAACCCGAACCAATAAAACACCAAGCGGTATGGGCCGAAATAAAAATCTGGGTAATTACATCAGGGGCTCAGGTAGAAGCTTGTACATCTCTGTCCAAGTCGAGTTTGTCGGGGCAGCAGAAGTGACAGATTTAGGAATTTTACATGGGTTCCCTTTTAGAAATGGGGGGGCCAGCTGAATAAAAAGAGACCAATGTTCCGGGGTTTTGTAGAGTTGATGGTAATCTGGGTGAAGGTGAAGGTTGAGAACTGAAAGAAGTCGAGAGCTCCAGCGTGACTTCGTAACAAGATCGATCGAGATATACAGGAGTCTTGAGAGAAAATTCACTTAGGAAATTGGATGTGGTTATGCACACATGATAAATAGGTAGGTTTTGAAATTATGAAAACATTGTAAAGTTGCTGCGTGTTACCAGTGCGTTGCACAGGACAGTATCAATAATCAATAATTATTAGGGTTATATTCAAGACATCCTGATATTCAAAAACCTCCTGATGCGGCTGGAATTTATTAATTTGCAAAAATCAGAACGTGGACGTAGTTTTTGTGTCTCGACGACGCCAGGGGGGGGGGGGGGGCGCCACGCTGGCATTTGCTGCATAGTTACTGGTGCCAGAGAAAGGCGCCACGATGGCACCCCATTGATCCCATCTGTCAGAAAAAATCTCAGAAGGTACTGTCACGTAACAAATGATTTACCTACCGATTTCTACCAGTTTCTGATTCAATTGGCAAAAGGTTTAATTCATTTGGTAAAAGTTATAATGAATTTTTTGCTGAGCGAATACAAAAACACAAACGGTGGGTACGGCTTCCGTACAAGTACGCAACCACGAGGGACATTTTATGTCTTAGCGCCCCCTCCCGCACCCACACCAAGTACTTCGTACTTAATTGTTTTGGTCAAGATTTCCAACGAATGGTACCTAGTCCGAACAGCCTTCAGTCCCGATTAGTTCGGATTAGCCGGACTCCACTGTATTATGTACGTAAACATTCATTTAAACAATCACGCTCATACCGCAGCTTGTTGGCCACGCAGTCCGCAGTGGTTAACGTAGTATGGTTAGGTAAATCGAGAGCTATCCAACGAGTGGTGAACGATTTTTGTACGATGATAACTGGCGAAGATAAAGTTCCGTAGCAACGAATCGGTTGTAAGCGAAAATCATCAGAAATTTTCGTGACGATTTCGTGTAACGGTTTTTGTGTAACGTTTTTCGAGTTATGTGCTGAGTAAAGACATAAAATGTCAATATGTGTTACTTATAGTTTTTTCATGTTTTCCAGCACGCTGAGTCGAATGAAATAACTTTCTGCGCTCTATCAGTCATCCTTACAGCGACTGATATATATTTAACCATAAAACGTTACGAAAAGAAATATTATTGAGGGTGGAATATAGGCAGAATTTGAGTTTATTTTGAAACTTGCGTGAGGCACCTGGTCAGCGGACCCACTAGTTATTAGGTAACAGAGTAAACAGGAGATTTGGGTTTTTGACCGCTGATGTTCAGACTAGGTGAAGGATGGGGATCTTCTGGTTCGTTGCTTTAAAGAGTCATTAGAAAATTACAATTAGGTAGTTTAACCCAACTCGAAGATCATTTTCAGCCCATGCCCAGTGTGTACGTACGTAGGTACCTCCACATGAATTCAAATGTTCAGTATGAGGGCCTTATCGATTTATTAGCTATGAGTATATTTTTGGAGGAATTGAGAAAACTGGACCCAATGCCCCCACCCCATCACAATGGCTGAACCTGGAAACACTTGAGCATTGAATGTGACAATAACGAAGTAATCACAACATGATTCCAGCTTTTGCGTTCTCAGAAGGTACGGTGGGTCCATCCACTACCTGAGTGACGTCTTCAGGAAACAACACCGATCCCCTTTATCTTGCTGACTTATCTAAACGAATGCTATCGCACCCGCAAACAAACTGACAGTTTGACCCGCCCACCCGAACATTTGTCCGAGTCGACGTTCGTTAACCTTTTTGCTTTTACCAGTCGAGAGTTGTTAACAACAAAAGAATCCTGGCGAAGCAAAAGTCAAGGTTGACAGGGGGATGAGGGCCAATCGTAGAAACAACGTGTGAATTGCTCTATGAGCAAATCACCTTATTATCCAACGGAGCTGGTTCGCATCTGGCTTCGGCTGGCCTCAAGGAGAGCTTTATATGCGACCCGCAGCACGTTCAAACGGCTGAAAGATTCAGATATCTATGGATTCGCACTGATTCTTGGAAAAAGGAGAAACAGTGGGTGTGGCGTAGTGAAGTTTTCTAAACAACCCAAGAACCGGAGCAATGATGGATCTTGGAGGCGAAACCAGAGATTCCTACCAAAATGTGTAGTAATAAGAGAAAACGTAATAGCAAGATGTGTTTTCATCTGTGGAACTGAGCTGCTGGTTTAGTAGGCATACAAAATACACGTGATTATACAACCCTTAACAATCTTCGTTGATTATTATCAAAATTCTAGATCCACAATTACCTATTTTAAAAGCATGAAATTCACATCAAGAGCTCAGAAACCTTCGGTGAAGGAACGAGTACATTTAGCTCAGACGACCATACAACAAAATCCTTGTTTACTCCAACCCCTCTCACTTGAGGAGGAGCCGTGGAATGATAACATAATTCGAAAAAGGAAATGTTTTGATACGGGTAAACTTGTAATAAACGACAAATTGAGTTTTATTACCCGAACGTGCTTCCTAGCAGAGAATGCGGAAATCCCAATCATCACAAAAATTGTGAATAGTGTCCAATCATTTTACGGCTCGCAATTTTGAAAAAACAGCATTCAATCTTCCATCGGAATCGCCAACTTTTCTCGGCGGATAATCAAGTTATATTTTCCCTTCAATGAATTTATCGATTTTTTAACACGTCTGTCCGGGTGTTTACGACCTCGTAACTCAATGGGTGGAACTTTATTACCAATAACATTCCTTTACAATATTCTGTCACCCAGAAGTTACAATAGTTGAGACGACAGTAAAATTGTCCGAAAACGTTATTTTTCTCAGTAAGCACATAATTTTTAACCTTTGGATGTTGATAAATAGTGGATCCACTGACCAGATGCCCCACGCAATTTGGAAAATAGGCTCAAATTCTGCGCATGTACAATAATACTCAATAATAGCTAGTAATAGCTATTTTTCGAAAACGTTTTATGGCCAAATATTTATCAATCGCTGTAAAGATTATTGATATAGAGCTTTGAAAGTTGTCCCATCCGATTCAGCGGCTGGAAAACATGAAAACTATAATACCTAACACACATTTTTCTGACAGACGGCACCACTGGTGCCAGCTTGGCACCGTTCCCTGGCACCATGGTGACACCAAAAACTGCACAGCGAATTCTGGAGGCTTAAGACCAATCATCCCTCTTTTGGTGCGACATTTTTTAAATAGATGGCAGCACCTAGTATGGGGGTAAAACAGTTTCCAAAGCCCTTGCAACTAGGATCAACCGATTTTTGATCTGATTTTCAGGGTACTCAGTGCAAACTTATAATTTACTCGACACTCGACATTTTTATAAAAATTCAAAATTTCATCAGATTTAATGAATTTTGTATTTAAGATTTTGAAATTTGAGAACCCCAGCTGATCATATTTTAGAGTTTTACTTTCTGAGTTCGGAGTTTTTTCCAAATTGAAAATTGGATGGATATATCTGGCGTAATCGTGGAAATACTATCGGGGTGGGGGATAATAATACGCTGCTGGTGATTCTTTTGAAGGGTGTGAAACACCAATTTTTTTGTTCTACCCTCTCACTCTTTCTACAGATATGACTGAATGAGTGTGGATTGTTTTTTTTTTCCTGGGAGTTTCCTTCTTCAATATTTTTTTCTTACTAGTATTTTGAGGAGGATCTCGAGTGTCAATCAATGAGGAGTAAGTACCCTGACTTCTGTTTATATTACGTTCAAATTTCTGAATGAAATTATGTTCCATTTTAAGAATTTTAAGACCAACCGCACTCTCCTACGATGTATAGTTCTTCTTGTATGGGCTTTCAAAATGTCGGCAACGAGTGACGTCATTGCACCCCTCTCGCCATTGCGGGACCCCCTTGCCCAGTGTGACGTCACTTGACCCTCGTGATCCTCCTCCAAATACTAATATATAGGTACTTCAGAACAGTCGAGAACCTCCAACTATATTTTTTCATACTCTAAAAATACTAGATACCTATTGACATTTTCATGTCTTTGCCCTGGCACATAGCACAAAAAACTGTCACGAAATTGCGTAACGAAATTGTGTTACAGTGCCTTTATAATGATTTCCGCTTACAACGACCCCGTTGTTAGGTTTGTTCATTTTCTACACTTTTTAACCCACAAAAATCGTTCACCACTCGTTGGAAAGCTCTCGATTTAACGAACATTTTCATGTTCTCCATAACATATTGACTATACGAATAGCGGAGCTATGGGCATAACTGTTCTCATATTTTGTTTACAAACTAATGATCGTGAGTGTAGAAGATAATTAATCCGGAATCGTCTATTTTATTGAAATTAGGTACCTACCTCTTAATATTAATAATGTCAAAAGCAATAGGTAAAGACATGAAAATGTCCCAATGCGTTGCAGACTCGTATGCAAGCGTTTTTTACCCAAAATATCACTTTAGGTCTAAAAAATTCGTTCTTTCGCACGCATGCTCCATTTGGGCCCTAGTTGTGTCTGGAACCTTTGCAGTCCGATCGTAATATACCCATTTCTGATGATTTTCGCTTACAACCGATTCGTTGCTACGGAACTTTATCTTCGCCAGTTATCATCGTACAAAAATCGTTCACCACTCGTTGGATAGCTCTCGATTTACCTAACCATTTTCTTTGTTTTTGGTCTTAATTGTAATTTTGCTATGAGTACCTACGTAATAAGTAATCTGTAAGGGTCGATGAGTTTATTTATATTAATACCACTACGACGATTGCCTTAGCAACACTTCTATTTGCTAAACGTTTTCAGAATCGAAGTGTTCTGTTGAAGGAAGTTCCCGTTCTATGAATTCAATTTTGGAAGTGAATGAAGTGTGGCGGTATCAAGTTTTTCAAAGTTGAAAAGATTTGCATGAGAAGAATTTAGGTAGAAGGTAGGTATCAACGGTTTGTTAATTTGGTTCTAAGAGGTTATCAAAGTTTCTGCCTCCGGATATGTATGCCCATGGACTAAAATAAAAATTAAAATAAAATAAAAAATATTTACCTACCAATTCGTGGCTTAATATGCACTTATACCGCCATTAGATGACTGAGACCAATGATCGTGGTGTAAAAGTATAATTCTGTAGTGAATCGTCAATAAATTATATAATCGATATTATGTCATGTTCATGCTACCTGTTTCTCCACTTGAATTCGTCGTAACCCTCAATGTGATACTCTGATATAGAATTAAATGTGTTCCAGTGCGATTCGGTGTTATTATACGAGGACAAAAGTGGTTGGTTAACCTCGACTTGAACGCGATGGGTGGCCGTTAGGGGCGGCATAACGGCGGAGCGGGTCCCAAGAAAAAACACCTCCGTCTTCAAGAGCAGATGATGCTAATTCCGACCAGTCGCGAACCCGCCACTTCTACTATAATTTGCATAGTACATGATAATTTCTTCAAGGTACCAACCCAGGAATGCCAGTCAGAGGAGAAGGTTTCATTCATTGACGGGTTCACGCACTCAACCGCTCAATCGGTCCTTCATTTTTGTTTTTAGATGGTTAACCACACGTATATTTGTTGGTGAATGCTTAGGGGTGTTGGACGAGAGGAATTCGTTTTTATTAGCGTCGACTCTTTGTACTTTCTTACTGTACAGTTTTGGTGTCACGACGGTGCTAAAATGACTTCGCACACTTTGACGACAGAAAACAGCCTGCCAAAGACTGTGGATGCCCCAGTAATGATGGCATCAGCAATTGATAGCATGCGGTATATCACTACAAAGATCACACTAAAAATCAGAGAAAAAACGTCTGCCAATTCGAGAAGGCAGTATAGCTTCCTCACGAATCACATGAACGTCCAGAGTAGATGGGTAGGTTCATTTTGATACGGGACCATCTGCGATCCAACCCGCGTCTACCCTCAAAATCTCAGCTCTCTACGACTGTTTTTCGTGTAGTTAGAAGCGTTGCAAGGAAAGGTCAACATTTCATGTTCGCGCATGCGCAGGCGAAAGTTATAGTACGATTCCAATGAAATTTTGGAGGTTTTTTTTGTAATTTACGATCAACTACATGATTACATAGATATAACGTAATCAGATTGAGTGATCATTGTCGACACCACGTAAAATACAAATCGCTTAAGTGGGAAGCGGAAGCCTCGATCGGATTCTATGATTACTGATCATGCCCCCGAAAGCCCTTTATTGGCCGTGCCTATCGAAACTCCCGCGAGTCTGAGAATAGTCCCGTAAAATGTTCTTCCAGAAAAAAAAGAAAGGGGAAAAAAATCTTAAGGAGCGAACGTCCGTGCCGATATTTCGCGTCGTATTTTAGTGTGAAGTCACGTTCGGCGGTAATCGAAACCGTAAACACGTCGTCAAAATGCGAAAGTGTGTACGTCTTGACGAGGAATTCCAGCAAGTTGTTTTGCAAAGCCTCAGTATTGACTGACAACATAATGTGTGGTTAGTTATGGGTGGTGATATCGTCGTGTGGATAGCAGGTGGCGAGCTTTTAGTATAATATTACAGAACGTGGGGATATATTTATACAACAAGTGGTCTCAGTAGGAGGTCGAAGGGCGGTTAGAGATGACAGCGAAACTGGTTATAAATTCATGGAAAACAGCGGGTAGAGTAAAACAGTTTACGAATGTCGAATCAAGACATAGTAAGAGTGAAGGGTTTTGGACACACAACTATCGGAGTTCAATTCATTTGACAAAATAATGTAAGGCCTATATCACGAAAGATTCCCTGTTCATGATACAATATGAAGTCAGTCATCAAGACGGTGCGTGGGGTCTGAAAACGGTGGGGCACCAGACCAGAACGCAAAACCAACAGATATGTCTACAAAATACCCCAAGGCAACAACACCCTTCCCTTATTTACTGATATTACAGATATTCCCTTATTTACTGAGAGCAGTGATATTCAGCAAAGCTTATCTCTTCCAATCAACACTCTATCGTCGTACGAAAACGTCGACAATTTCTACTGCAAATTAGCCACCGAATTCATGTGTTACAAAAATATAGTAAACTAAAATACAGCAAAACAATGACCCGTCGGCAGGTACCTACCTGAATCTTGAATGGAGAAGCTATTGACTAGAAGCTAGGTACCTTAAATTTTGGCCTAAATTAGTCGTTCTTTCGAACTCTGGCTCCATTTGGGTCCTAGTTGTGCTCCGAAGCTCGGCAGCCCGATCGGAATACACCCAGGGGTGTTATGGGGTGAAAATTGGGTATAAAAATAGGGGTTTTCGAGGTTTTTGGTTTATTATTCTGTGAATAATACACCTATGTATTCGCTCAGCAAAAAAATTTTATAACAACCCCTCAAAATTTTTTCTTTTCCGTTTCAAGGTACGTAGATTCCAAAAATGCAATGTCCGTAAGCCGTATCACGTGTACAGGCTCCATTTTCGGTCTAAAAAAAATCGTTCTTTCGCACACATGCTCCATTTGGGCCCTAGTTGTGTCCCGAAACTTTTCAGCCCGATCGGAATATATCCACGGGAGTTATGAGTGAAAATGTGTATAAAAATAGGTACTTTTGTTTTAGTAACATAGTACTAAAATGAGCTTTTGAGGTATCGTTTTCCATGTTTTTGGGGACGAGAAGACCGAATATGAAGTCGATTTTGCCAAGGAGTGGAAAATTGAGGTTGTACCAGATGTTCAGCTCCCAAAATTGATTTTTTATGAGTCAAAAACCTGCGAAATCGTCTGAAATCACCATAAATTTGTATAATAACACTAGAAAAAGTGTCAACACGTCGATCAAGACGATTAAATGGTACAATCAATGATCAAAGGTAACTTGAAAAAAAAGGAGCGTAGTAGGTACCTAATTCAAGTTTTGGGGGCCAAAATTTATGGAAACCACCAGAAATAGCTATTTCAATTATTTTACATGAAAGAAACAATAAATAAACAGCCAGCATTTCTGTAGACCAATAAAATAATAGAATAATAAACCCATGTGACAAGGACTTTGCAGCGTTTTTGAGGTTTTAGTGAGCATGAGCTTGGGAGGTATCGTTTTCCATGTTTTTTAGGGCGAGAAGACCGAATATTAAGTTGATTTTGACCGAAGAGTGAAGAATTGAGATTGTAACGAAGGTTCATCTCCCAAATTCATTTTTTTTATGAGTCAAAAACCTGGGACACTATCACTCACCACAAATGTGTATAATAACACTAGAAGTAATATTAACAGGTGAATTAAGACAATTAAATGGCTCTGTCAATGATCAAAGATAATTTATCAAAAGTAGGAGCCTAATTCGAGTTTTAGGGATCCAAAATTGGTGGAAACCATCAAAAATTCATTGCAATTCAATTATTGCACATGAAAGTAACAATAAATGAACAGCCAACATTTCTGTAGGTATGTCCAGTACAGTAGTAAACCCATGTGACAAGGACTTCGCAGCGTTATTATTTGTTGCTATTCATGATGTTTTTAAGTTTGTTATTCATGAACGTTTGTTGAAGTTACAAAATACCAACAGTATTAACAAAATCCAAAATAACCATCATTCTCCAAAAAAAAAGAAATAATTTCACAAAATAACGAACCCTATTTCATTCAGCCATGCGTGGTTATAATCAGGTGCTCCCTAGCGATGATATCTGGGCCGGAGTTATACCGTTTCATTCACTATCAAGTTGACGAAGCTTTTCGGTGCAAACGAACGGCTGATCGCACAATGCTGCGGGTGGTATCAAAAAATTTTCAAGTTCGAGATAAATCTAAAAACGTAAAAAAATTCGAGATAACGGCGCGGCGCCCTGTAAATGTCAGCCCTTATATTTCACCCCTTAGAGATGTCTGACAATAACGCCGAGCTTCGCGGACCAAGTAGACCCCAAACGGGACCTACAAACAAAATTTCATTAATTTTGGTGCACGGTAACTAAGAAATGTGCGAAGTACGACGGACGGACAGAAATTGTTTTATGCCATTTTCCATTTTCGGATTCTCCGTACATTGAAACGTTAACCATCAACTTTTAATGGGGGGGGGGGGGGGGAATAATTTTTATTTTTTTTTCATGCTGATTCCAAAGGTTCATTATTGAAAATAATAAACCAAAATTCGTTTGTGAGGCGGAACAAACGAGTCGAATGTTCAGCCTTGGTCCAGAAGAAGAACAAGCCCTGTGTGGGAAGATGATCCGATTTTGGCGAAGTGAATGAAAAACGAGCGGGGTGAGAGACCCCGAAGACGTCCTCCGGGGGGGGATACGCCCTTGACCCCCCCCCCCCCCCCCCCCGATGGACCAAGTAAGGACCCCGCCCCAACCTACCAACATCTGCCTCCTTTCGAGAGCATCTTGATAGCAAGTTTTTCCAGGTCGGACGTCCTGACTTGGCCCATTAGCGGCGGAGCGGTAGCAGCCCGCGGGAACCCCCTTCTGGTCCGGAGCTAATAATTCACATTCACACGTCACTCATCGTTAAGGAACCGGCGAGGCGGATTTATACGCGGGCCGGAAGGCAGCCAAGGACCTCGGGGCTGCAGGATGTCGTTTTTTAGCAATTTATCGATGCTCAACGAATTTAAATATTATGTGTTCCGGGTGGAATAAAGCTCGGGGCCAGGTGCTTTCAGTAATATAGCGTGCAAATAAGGGGGCCGAAATAAATAAATAAGAAAATAAGAAATGGACGCGCATTTTGGTTTATTATTTTCAATATGAACCTTTGCGATCGAGCGTGAAAAAAAAAAAAAAAAAAAAAAAAAAAAAAAAAATTAACTCCCCCACACCCCTCTCAAATTTTGATGGTTTCCGTTTCAAGGTACGTAGAATCCGAAAACAGAATAAAAAATGTCTTCCAATTCGAGTAGGCAGTATAACTTCCTTACTTGAATCACATGAACGTATAGAGTAGTTGGGTAGGTTCATTTTGATACGGGACCATCTGCGATCCAACCCCTCAAAGTACCCTCAAAATTTCAGCTCTCTACGACTATTTTTTGCGTAGTTAAAAGCGTTACAAGGAAACGGTAAACATTTCATGTTCGCGCATGAGCAGACAAATGAAAGTCATATGCAATTATCGAATGTTATTCCCGATCGACCCTCCAAATCTGAACTCATTTCAACGGTATTTTAAGGTAGTTACGGGTGTTTCAAGTATTTCACGTTTGCGCATGCGCAGACGGGACGATTTCCATGATTTTGGAACCCGCGTGTACCCTCAAAATTGCAGCTCTCTACGACTATTTTTCGCGCAGTTGGAAGCGTTACAAGGAAAAAATGGTCAACAGTTCATGTTCGCGCATGCGCAGACGAAATTTGCATGAAGATTCCAATGAAATTCATTTGGAACTATCAAAGAATATTATTCCTGATCGACCCTCCGAATTTGAACTCATTTCAACGATATTTAGGGTTGTTGTGGGCGTTTCAAATATTTCACGTTTGTGCATGCGCAGAACAAAGTTACAGTAGGTACTTTTTCAATGATTCTTGTATGGGACCATCCGTGACCCAACACCCACCTAACCTCCAAATTTCAGCCCATTCCAACCATTATTCCGTGCAGTTATGGGCGTTACAAGGAATTGACGACAAGACTGACAGACACGGAACCAAAAACGTTCCTCGATGTCTGAAACGCAAAATGGTTGTGAAAATTTTCATTTTTGAGGACATAACTTTTTTTTTGCTCGAGCTTTACTTGAGCTTCGTAGGATGAGGGGGAAATAAATTAGCTGAAAATTATAAGAAAACAGCTGAGCAGGGAGGGACTCTCCATTCTGTCATTTGTACCCAGCAGTCCTAAGGAGGCTCCCTGTCAAAATCTGGATGTTTATCGCGCTACTTTCCTTCCCCTCTCGCGTAACTCACACGCGTAACGTTTTTCGGTAGTTTGGTCATGGCTAAAGTATGTCCATGCTAAAAATTTATTATTAAAAGCTATTTCAATTGTAACAATAAACGAACAGCCAACATTTCTGTAGGTATGTCCAACAGAATAATAAATCCATGTGACAAGGACTTTGCAGCGTTTTTCGTATAGTTTTTTTTTCGGCGTGGCGCCCTTCCCTGGCACCATGGTGGCACCATCTGTCAGAAAAATGTGTGTTTGGTATAGTTTTTCATGTTTTCCAGCACGATGAAGCGAATGGAATAACTTTCAAAGCTCTGTCAACCATCCTTACAGCGACTGGTAAATATTTAGCAATAAAACGTTTAGTTGTATTCTCTTATGAGGTGGTTGTGTTTCTTGTTAGTTAGTTGTTTAATAAAAGATGTTAATAGTAAAAACCACAGTCATGCAGCATGGCTATAAGAGCGAATTTTCGAAGTTTTCGGCATCTTCCTCCTCCGCCTAAAATTTTCTGAAAATTAATTTTCGGCCAATGTTTTCCCAACTTGATACCATACAAAATTAAAACAGGAGTAGTTTTACGCAAAGGAGGGGGAAATCAAAAATGTTTTGAATACCAGAAGAGTAGGTATTGGGTACCTACGTAACAAATTTTTTGTTCCATTTTTTGCCGAGTAACACCTCGGTTTGTAGATTTTCCAACGCTGAACACGATGGTGAAGTCAGAATTGCGATATCCCATTCCGTTATCAGATTAGAGCAGACGAACCAGGAAGAACATCTCAAGAAATAACCACGTTCCTTCATCTTCAAAGTGCTCCAGTTTGAGAATGGAATGAGATATCGCAATTCTGATTTCACCATCGTGTTCAGCGTACAAAAACCTTTAAAATGAGGTGTCACTTGTCAGACTTTTTCATTTTGGGAATTTATGGGTAATTTCCCCCCCCTAAAACCCCCCAAAACTCCCCCTTAGGGTGACCCGATTCTGCCCATCTTCGAACTTAGCCTGTCGATTGCCAAGACAGATTTTTCGTGCAAATTTGAAGTTTTTATCTCAATTCTTCCGAGAGTTATCGTCTGGAATGACACATACATATATAAATATATATATAAATATATAAATATATAAATATATAAATATATATATAAATATATATATATATATATATACATATAATTTTTGGTGTCTTTCGGCAGGGAATTCAGGATGGTCTGAAACGGATTTTGGTATAAAAATCTTTCGGAAATTCGAGTTTTAAAAATTTTGGACCGAGAACAATAGCTTCCTTTTCTTCGAAAATTCGCTAATAATGAACAATGATGGCAGTAAATAAGGAAAATAGTAAAAACGGCGAAATAGTAGTGGATGTGATTAGTAATATATTTACTGTACACAAATCTTGTGGCACCCTGGCGGTATGTTACCATGGCGTATATGAGTTTGTAAAACTAAATGATTCAACCATCCTTTGTCATAATAAACTCGTCTATCTATCTATCTATCCATATTTAGCAATAAAACGTTACCTACAAATCAAATTCTGAGGAGGGGTTAATTTTTTTTTAAATTTTCAATGCTCGATTCCGATGTTTTATTGTTCTAAAAGTGAATTTACGACTGACAGAAACATGACGAGTGACCGAACGCAAGAAATTGTCTTCGTAGGGAAACCTGAAATCTATCGTCAACCTGAACGTTCCAGTTGTCAGACTGCACCTACGAACTAAATCACTCACGAAGAAATCGTGGAAACCCATTTCAAAGAAAAACGGAGTTACTGACAAAAAAAAACCACTAATACACGAAAAACACTGTTATACCAGTTTCGCTGATCAAACCATCGTCAGTAACAAACAATAACTGAAGGCATTTTGGAGAGAGGTGACCTTATAAATATTCAAAAAGTGAAAAATGTGGTCGATCCTGATTGGCCCAAGAAGAGAATGCCAAAAATTGAAAGGAAAGTAAGGAGAAGGGGTGAGGGAAGCGGAGGAAGGAACCAAGCTGTTACAGAAATGAACGCAATAGTGGAGAAAAACTTAAAGGAATTGCATCATTCAAAGATTTACCCAACCTATCACTCTTAATAATTTCGAATTTTTCATGTACATCCAACATGCTCCCTTTTGGGCAAAAATGAAGATATTCAACAATCTGTCTCCCTGTAAGATCAAAATTGAAAACTGAAGATATTCAAGTGACCTGCAAAGGCCGAATCCCCTTATTATCTCCGAAATCTTTTTCATGTTCCTTTATTCTTTCTCTAAACTTCCTACCAGTTTGACCACAATAGTCAAGTCCTCAAGAACACCTTAATTTATAAACACCACTTTTATCTTGAACATTAATTTTATCTCTAACTGAACTTAATGAAGATCTGAGATTATTTCTGGTTTTATATCCTACTTCATACAGACTGCACCAATTGTATACAGATGGTCATCAATAAAATTGTGTATGTTACCCGTTAAATGAGAATCATTAGAAATACAACCCGCCATAAACAACGTCTGCTGAATCTGACAAAATTTGTCTCTGGTAATTCCAATGCATTATACCGATTGACGACGAACACAATGGCACATCCCTTTAGCAATCGCTTTCATCAAAACCGTCTACTACCCATACAAGACGGGTAGTTGAGTTATAGGTACTTTGTTTATCTTCGGAATTCCCTTGACCAACTAATTCGTTGAATCCATTACAAATAATAAATGCGCCATTGTTTTGGCTTTGGGGGGGGGGGGGGGGGTATTTTAACTGACGGTTATCCAGACTCCGGAGGATTAACCCGGGTCACTGGACATCGTATCCTAAGGATCCTGGAACGTATCCTAAGCAGCATTTATGTTTAATTTCGCTAGCTACGTAGAATTAATATTAATACACAATATACAATGAGAAGTGTTCTTTAATTTTTGTTTCTCATGCTAAATTTTTCTTGGTACTTAGAATGAAGTTTATTTTATTTTATTTAATACAAGGAGAGGTGTTTTAATTTAAAAATATTGTTTATGTCAAAGCGAATCTAGCCCGTCAATACAAGCTATATTATTCATAATTTAACATTTATTGTTATCTTGAGCTTTTTTTTGTTTTTCTGAATAAATATATATCTCTCTCTCGTTGCGGTGCGATGCGCATCGACGCACGGCGAGCACGTTAACGCGCCTCTTGACACTACGCACGCACAATCAATTACTTTCGTAGGGCGCCTCCCCTCGGGCCACCTTCAAGAAGCGTCTGAAGTCACATCACATACTCAATTATCATTTTAACGGGAACCGCTATTACGTTAACGTTCACCTTCCTTTTACCCTTATTTTATTCTTCGGGACTCGCCCGTCATTCTCCACAACTTCGAACTATAACAAAAATACCTAACACAGTGAAGGAGACCAAAACGCTCATTTAAAGTTTGATGGTACACATACTGGCAGGAGGTCCCTGATAAATGGCTGCCAGCAGTGGCGCAGCCCCTGTGAGAGGGGGTCCCGCTATTGGCGGCTCATCGTTCTTCCGCACACAGTATGGGTCCCAATTTGGGAACACATTTTGGTCCTAGTTGTGCTCCGAAGCTCGGCAGCCCGATCGGAATACACCCAGGGGTGTTATGGGGGAGAAATGGGTGTAAAAATAGGGGTTTTCGAGGGATTTTTGAGGTTTTAGAGAACATGAGCTTGTGAGGCATCGTTTTCCCAGTTTTTAGGGGATATGGGGGGGGGGGGGGGGGTTGACCGAAGAGTGAAGAATTGAGGTTGTATAGAAGGTAAAGCTCCCGAAATTCATTTTTTATTGGTCAAAACTGGGAAATTGTCTGAAATCACCATAAATTTGTATAATAACACTAGAAGTAGTATTAGCAGGCGAATCAACACAATTGAACGTAGGTACTATCAATGATCAAAGGTAATCTCTAAAAAAATATATAAAAAACCGAGCCTAATTCGTGTTTTTGAGGGCCAAAATTGGTGGAAACCATAAAAAATAACTATTTCAATAATTATTGCACATGAAAGAAACAGTAAATGAACAGCCAACATTTCTGTAGGTATGTCCAGCAGAATAATAAACCCATGTGACAAGGACTTTGCAGCATTTTGTATTTAATCTTACTTGATAAGGGATATCTCTCGCACTGCTAAACCAGTCGTAATACTTCTGGTAAAACATTAAAATGTCCTTTATATAAAGCTTTGTGGAGAGAAAACCGGGAGTACTGAGCAAACCTCGAAAGTGGAGAATCAGCGATTCTTCTCGGCTATTATCTTCAAAATGGCTTTTTGCCTCACGAACGGAGGATGAAGTAGTCTTGTACTCCCCGCGCCAGGCCAGTATTCCGAAAGACAGAACTGTCTGAACCACTGCTTTGTAACTTGCTAAGAGGGCAGTTTGATTTAGCACATTCCTCAGACTGTAAAAGATAGATGGAAATCTTCTCAATTTCATTACCAAGTACTTAATATGTTCCTCCCATCTAAGATCATCATCAATTATACCCTAAGTATCGGATAGACCGCACCCTACTCAAAACAGCACAGCTGCATGGACCCTCGTGGCTGAAAAATAACCTTGGTGCATTCCTAAGTTCCTCCTTATCTCTAGTTTTAGAAAATATCATGTATTTCGCTTTATTTGCCTACATTTACAGTCATGCCATTTTCCGTTAGCCATTTACACACAGTACCCAAATCGCGGTTCGTACCCTCAAATCCATCCACGAACTACCCACACGTATTGAGGGGCACAATCGTCGGCGAACACATATAGTTCACTTTTAAGAGGCAGGGCATAGAGCTGATGAATATCAAAAATAACATCGAAGATAACGTACGTCTTTGAAGCACTCCGAATTCAATGGGACTGTGGACTTTTTCAACTTCCACAACTTGCATTTTACTTTCCAAATAGCTTGCGAACCATTCTAATTCTTTACCTTTTATACCACAACAGTTTAGGCTTTTCAGCAACTTCTTCCTATTAATAACATCAGAGGCTTCAACCATGTCTAGCGACACCGCAATTCCCCTCCTTCTATTATCCATTACATCAACAAGGTCTTCTGTGACATGATACAGGGCCTCATCCACGTCTGTGCGATGATGAAAACCGAACTGATTCGGTGCCAGCGTACGGCCATTTTCGAAGTAACCGTTCAACTGATTTTATCCGTTTTTCCAGCAACTTGCTAAGTATGCTGAGGAGGGAAATTAGACGAAAATTATTCATTTCGTACTCAGAGCCTCCCTTATGTAACAGAATGACCCCAATAAACGTAATAGTGTTGAAAATTACACCGCACTACTCTTACTACGGTTAGAAAGGAGGGTGGGGTGTTTTCGAACCTCGTTGCTTCAATACGACAGAAGGGAATAGGTCGGCACCCAGTACGTTATAATTCATACCCAGCAGTCCTCAAGAGGCACCCTGTCAAATTTCAAATTCGTAACACAAAAGAGGGAAAATAGGTCGCTCAGCTGATTAGGGTGGAGCAGTTCATGGCATTGGTCGTCAGGAGTCCCAGAAAGGGTTAACCGCATTGCACTGTAATAAACAACAAGCTGCGAGGAGCTGATCATGTAATCTAGCGTATCTAAGGAAATATAACTCCGTCAGTTTTGGTCGTACAGAAATCGTTCTCCAACCGTTGGGAACTTTCCGATTTGTACGACATTTTTATGCTCCCCATTTTTACGAAAATTTGATGCTGATTAAACAAGCCAAATGTCCTGTCAACCATTAGTGAATGATAAAAACATCTTAAAAACATGAGTGCAGCATGCTAAGATTAGGTAATTACATGAATAACTATTTCTGTAACTAGCCTGAAAATTCACATTTAGTTCCATGTTCCATGCGTGCATATGACGAATTATTGGTAAACGGACGACGAATGACTAATTGTAGGTACCTATAAAGATCTAAACTGTATAATGCCAGATAACAGCTTTTTGCACCTGTCTGAGTTCGGGAGTTGACAATGATTGAACAATGTTGATGAATTTAAAATTAAAAAAATTAATGAAAGACTTGATCAAGATTGAGACGTCGGAAATGGCGTTAATCGGTTGATAAAGGGTAAGCAAGGAAAAAAAAGTAAACAAGAACGATACGTCATTGCGTCCGTTCTCGCTTCCTCGTGTGTAAACCTACCAGAGCGGCCTTCAAACACGCAAACTGAAAACTCAACTTCAGTCGAAGAGACTCAACCGTCTTGACAGCCAACATAACATAATATTTATTTGTGCGTGGAATCGGAATCGCTAAAAATGAACTCGACTGATAATAATTCATTACGATAACGGAGGCCGATTTATCATTTAGTCGCCGCACAACGTCAAACAGTTTTCTCTTCGAAGGTATCTCAGAAGGGATTTGAGAACGCTTCATACTCGTATAAGTGGATTCGAGAATTTTGATTCAGAAGTGTTGTCAGTTGCGTAGAATTGAACCTAGAACTGCCGACCCTACATTCAGGGTAGGTCCGAATTTGAGATTTTTAGCCACTTTTATTGACTTGGAGTTTTTTTTACCCACAAAAACTCAAATTCGACAACGCTGTTTTCAAAGATTGTTCATATTCTAACTCGTCCTTTTGTTGGCCATTATACTAAAAATCTAGCGGAATTGACACTGCAGTTCAACAGCTCACTATTATACTCCTCAACACCATTGAACGCAGACCGTACGTACTCGCAAACCATAACAGGCGGTGGAACGCACGGGAGATTTGGCCTGACATGAGAAAATGATCGCCTTGTTAACCCGAAGGGTGCCTACAAACTGGAGGCGGAATTCGCCCGATTTTGGTTTATTATTCTGTGAATAATACACCTATGTAATCGCTCAGCAAAAAATTTTTATAACACCCCCTCAAAATTTTTTCTTTTCCGTTTCAAGGTACGTAGATTCCAAAAATTCAATGCCCGTCCGCCGTCCGCCGTACGCCGTACGCCGTATCACGTGTACAGGCTTCATTTTCGGTCTAAAAAAATCGTTCTTTCGCACACGTGCTCCATTTGGGCCCTAGTTGTGTCCCGAAACTTTTCAGCCCGATCGGAATAAGTATACCCAGGGGTGTTATGAGTGAAAATGTGTATAAAAATAGGTACTTTTTGCGTTTTAGCAACATGTTGGTAACATGAGGTTTTGAGGTATCCTTTTCCATGTTTTTGGGGACGAGAAGACCGAATATGAAGTCGATTTTGACCAAAGACGCGGAAATTGAGGTTTTACCAAAGGTTCAGCTCCCAAAATGGTTTTTTTATGAGTCAAAAACCTGGAAAACTGTCTGAAATCACCATCAATGTGTATAATAACATTAGAAAATGGGTAAACATGTGAATCAAGACCATTAAATGGCACTACCAGTGATCAAAGATGATCTGGAAAAAAAAAGCGCACCTATTTCATGTTTTGGGGGCCAAAATTGGTGGAAATCATCATAAATAGCTATTTCAATCATTCCACATGAAAGAAACAATAAATTTAACAGCCAACAAGAATCTCTAGAACTCCAATAGAATAATAAACCCATGTGACAAGGACTTTGCAGCGTTTTTCACTCCGCAGAATACGGCCGTTAACGGCCGACACAGGGCGAGTACCTAAACAAAAGTCTAAAGTTCAATGGAATTCGGACGAAGTGTTTACACTATGCCCGACCTGCTTTGCCGTACTCCGCCGAGCTCATGCGACCACCGATTCCGAATATTTTTGTTTTATTCGGCCGAATCCGGCGTTGCACATTCTCTTGAGCGTCAAAACGCTATTTCTTTTTGCCTTTTTTTTCTTTCTTTTTTTTCTTGACGATTTCTTTCGAGATGGACGTCGAGTTGCTTATATCTTTAGTACACGAAAGGAAATCATTACGGGACGCGCCTTAAAAATCCTACCGCAACAGGGGACTTCAGCAGGAAAAACTGGAATGAAATAGCGGAAATTATGCATCTTGAAAGTAACTGTACCTACCTAACTACCTGACCTTTTTATTTTCTTTGACGAACTCAACTACCTTTTGTCTCAATCTCAATTCATTTAGGTACTTATAAATTAAATTTAATTAACTATTCAAAATTAAATTAAACTGAAATGAAATGAAAATTGGAATTGAAATGGCAAAAAAACGCTTCTCCGTCCATTACGGGCTCGGGCCAACTATAAAAATCGGTAGAATCGTTAGAAAAATCGGGTCTAGTGTGATCACTTCAATCGGTTGAATCGGCAGAGCTGGAATTCGGCCGAGTTCGGCCGAGCAAAACATCGGCTCCAGTGTAAATGTACACGAAGGCGACGCACCGCAGTTTCCGCGTACGAGATCACCCGCTTCTGATGCAGGCTCAGCCTCCCGCTGAGTGATCTCGTCATTGCAGGCGTAAATCCTTCATGTTCCGTACAGACGATAAGCGGGGTTCACCAACTCGCCACCCATCAATTTATGACCCTCGCACGCTCTTCCTTCCTTACTCCCCTCTGCACCACGTCATTCTTCTCTCCTCCGTATGCATCGCCATTACGCAATTTCCTCAACAGGCTCTACCTTCTTGTCCACAAACGTCGTTTTCCCGAGAAGAGATTTAAACATTACCTATTTTTACAGGTCCAATCCAGCGTGCTTCACGAGAGGATGTTCCACTCTTTCGTTCCTTTGTCAAATTTCTTAGAGGAACGAAATCATCAGTCGTGGGCAGTTCAGACGAGAAGGGGCTTTCCCGAATGCAGAAACAGCATCTTTTGCTTGTGCAACCAACACCCATGAAAATCAAACAGGTTTTCATCCCAGTCGTGAACTCCCACGACCCCTGGTGAGGCAGAAGCGTGAATCCGGACCATTCACGACTCCTCGTTCACACGGGTCGTGTTCCTCCATAGCATCGGCTACAATTCAATTAAATTCTTTATTCAATAACATATTTCAGTACATAATGAAGAATATAAGTACAGAAACATGAGAAAACCAAGTTTATGAATGGACCTCCAAGGTCTTGACGACCCATCCAGGGTCACTGAACTAGCTTATTAGTTTGGACTGAGCGTGTACTTTTAGCTGGAAACAATACATTTACAGGCAATATTCAACTTGAGTGAAAAAAAATTAATAAAATAATTTATATGTATAAATATATATGGGTATGTAGTACCTATGCCATCCATATTCCAAGATAGTAATTACCTAAATAGTATAACATATTTACATTTACAGATCGAATCTATTCAAGAAGTCAGTGTGCAGGTCAGATATGTGCATTGCAGCAGGTCTATTCTTTTTTTGAAGGATTTAGTCGACTGATCTGATTGTAAGGTAGTCGGAAGTGAGGCGTATATTGTGGGAGGCAGCCATGGAAATTGTCTTGTGCAAAAATCAGTGGAAGGGCGGGGAACTCGAATTTGACTACCCTCGCGTGTTGCGGGTGACTCGCAGGACAATGCGGTGGGGTAGAATTTGTTTAATCTTGTGTTCACGAAGCAGGGAACGATAAACAAATATTAATCTTGGTGGAAGAATATAAAATTTTTTTTAAACATCATTGATTCGCGTTCGGGAATGCGACCGAGTGATGATCCGAAGGAGGGAGTTGCACAGAACATTGTGCGAGCGGAAAGTTTTGGCATATATATTATGCTCCGCCCCAGAATTCTATACCATATATTAGGATACTGTATACAAAAGCATAATACACCATCTTTAAGTTACTTTTGGAGAGCCATTTTCGTAGTACACAGAAAAAATAAAATGATTTCCTTATTCTCATTGCTAGGGCCTCTATGTGCATCCTCCATTTTAGGTGCTGGTCTAGTTGGAGTCCTAGATGCATGTGCTTATTCGTTTGATTTCGGAATGAGTGCCCCTCTAGGAGTAACAGCTTCAAATTTTGATGGAGAGGTGTGTGCAATATTCACTTGAAAGAACCACCACAAGATGGTTATCAGTGGACTCGCAGGCCGCAATCACTTGGGACCCTCAGACAAACGGATTCTACCGACGTTATGGAGTGCCGTCTGCTTGAAGACGTTTTGGTCTCTTCCGGGAAATAACTGATCCTGCAGTTCGCAGATCAGTTCAGTCTCTCGCGAACGCTCAAAGCGGAAACATCGAGCACAGTGAAAAGAAAACATTTTTCTCTCTCGAACCGCGAGGTATTTTCTCGGCGGCACGAACTCGGACAGTGGTGGCCAGCTGACGACAGCTGAAATTATTTTGCAAGCGGAGGCCGAGACAGCAAAACCTCATGCGAATAACAGCAGGAACCAAGACGATGATACAAAATTCATTCGGTGAGTTGTATATCTATGCTCTCTGTAGCTATTTAACAGACTGCAATAAATCAGTTATTGAAGAGCAACAAAAAGTATCTGACCTTCAGGAGAAATTGAATAAAATAGAACAAGTAAATGTGTTTTTCAATACAGACTCAAGTGATCTAGCAAATGAAATTGGGGACGACGAAGTTCGCTCATACGATGTCTCTGCCATACAATTAAGCTAGTGAGAACTAGCACAGGAAAAAAAAACACTGTGACTCAAAAACAGCCACAAAAACCCTAACCAAAGAAAGAACCAAAACCTTCTCCACTTACATTAGAGGCATTTAACGACGCTGAAAGCTTCAAAACACCAAAAAGCGTCTTAGACAAGTAGTACCAAAAATGTAACCTTCACTCTAATAAGTGACTGCAAAGTCTAAATTAATACGGAAACTTCTAATCACAAAATTCTACTCATCGGAGGTCAAATTCGACAACCTTAAACCCAGCTAAATTATGTATCAGTGTAAAAGGTGCCAGTCATGGGGGCATACCAGAAACTGCTGCACGAAAATGGAGAGATGTGTCAAATGCGCGGACTTCCATGCCACAGAAAAGTGCATCAAACCTCGTGATACTCCAGCCCAAGTGTGCGAACTACGGGGACTCTCATACGATCGGTTACGGCAAATGCTCAGTGGCTACTGAAGGAGCCTAAATCCACACAAAAAAAAAAAATCACAGGATCTGAAAGCTGGTTCTCAAAACACTGCCAAAAGAACCATTAAAAACAACACGACCAAGAAAACCTTCACTCCGAAAACTCCAATCCCTGAGAAAAATCAACACTTCCGTCAACAGCCAACCACTCAGCCTACATAATAAATTATGCTCAGGCGGTGAATGACTGTGACGCCCAGCCAGTTGTCATGCAGCCTGATCAAAGGATTCAGTCGTTATTGCAAACAATACTTGCAAATAAAAGTCGAGTTCAAAATACTCTGATCAACCAAGTAATAGGTGCCCTTGAAAGAGGTCGCGGTCGACACTAAAGAAATCATTATGATGCGCAACCTTCGAATTATGTGCTGGAACGCCAGTAGGCTCCTATCCCGGCGAATGGAGCTTGAGGTGGCCGCTAATTTCAACAACATAGATAATATCTGTCTGATTTCTGAGACTCATTTTACCTCACAGTCTCTCTGCAAGTGCTACCATGCTCCCCATCCCAGCAATAAAGCACTAGGAGGCCGTGCGGATCAGAGAAAATCTGAAACACCAAGAATGCGTCAAAATTGAGGAAGAAAAGTTTCAAATTTGTGCAATCACTGCGAAAACGAAATCCTATGAAACTGCTGTTGCGAGTGTTTACATTTCGCCAAAGCATATCATAAAAGAAGAGGAATTAGCTGAAGCGTTTGGGCTACTGGGAAATCGTTATTATCGGCGGAGTCTTCAACGCAAAACACACATATTGGGGTTCGCACCTTTGCGCACCGCGTGGCGCAGAGGCCAGGTAAACCGCGTGGACAGGTAAACCACCTGAAGAGATATCGACCAATATCTCTCTTACCTGTACTCTCGAAAATCTTGAAGAAGTCCTTCTCAAAAGACTGATCAATGTTGTGGAAGAACGAAACTTCATACCAAAACATCAATTAGGATTTCGGCATACGGATTCAACTATAGGTCAGGTGCACCGGCTCACTCATGTCAGAACAAGCCCTAGAAGACAAGAAAGTCTGCTCTGCCGTCTTCCTCGACGTCACTCAAGCGTTCGATAAAGTGTGGCACCAGGGACTTATCTAAAACTTTAAATTTAAATTCAGACAAAAGCTCCCGGCAACATATGCTGAGTTGCTACTTATAAAATTGATACTTCCAGATCAGACGAGATGGTGCGTATTTGGAATCAAAAATGATCCACGCTGGCGTACCACAAGGAAATGTACTTGGCCCACTCCTGTACGTCCTTTACACCAGTGTTTCACCCGAACGTGAAGAAAATACTCTGAGGACATTTGCAGATGGTACTGCGGTCCTCGCCGTCAGTGAAGACAATCGCGAGCCAATCTCAAAACTCAGAAGGCCCATCAAAAGTCTCCATGCCTGGACAATCAACTGGAGAATCAAGATGTCTGGAGAATCTGTCTATGTCGATTTTACCAACCGCCAAATCGGATACATACCCGTCCACACAACAATCAGGTCATCCTGTATGCCAACGAGGCAAAGTATATCATTGCCTCAGAATAATAACTATTCAACGTAGGAGAGTTCGGAGAATCTCAATATCCTTAGAATGGAACCTACCTTCATTTGAAAATGGGAAAGTAATATAAACAGAATTCAGCGGTACTCCTCACTGTGGGGCTGTATCACCCAAAGCAAACGCGATATCATACAGCGATTCCAGAATAACGTACTACGGTCATTCATTAATGCATACCGGTACTCAGCAAATTACGAAACTCATAAGGAACTCCAAGTACCAACAATAAATGAAGACATCAAGACTCAAGCAATAGCCCACCACAGGAGGTGTCAAGTCATATCAACGAAGAGCCGTCCAGCTACTCCACGTTGACGATTCACTTAGGTGTCTGGAAAGACGAAAACCACATGATCTGCGGCTGTCTTGCCACAGATGAGTGAGCGCTTCCGTGAAAACCTGTTCAGTGAGTACTGTGCCCTCAGTGTACCTACCTTAGCGCGTCAAACTGCATTAACAGTCAAAACAATAAAGAGCTCTGTTATGTATCACAATCTCATTCCATAATGTCAAAAAATCATCCATATCAAATAAATGTTGCTAATAAGTACTTGGTGCAATAAAAACATTAAATCATGTTTAATGTTTTTCCCTCGCAAGGGAGAAATTAGATATAGTTTTTTAATGTCAAGAAAAAATGAAAGCCACAATTTCACTGAACTCTACAAGTATAATGTTGCATTTACTGTACTTATTATAGAACTCGCCATCAACATATGGTTGCTACAACAGAAGGTAGTAACTGTGTAGTAACCAATGAAAAACGTAGCTATTGACTCTTGTTTCTTTCGAGTGCGATATTCTTTATGGTTGCTACAACAGAAGGTAGTAACTGTGTAGTAACCAATGAAAAACGTTGCATATTTGCGTGTCGGAATTCACAGAATGACCCCCAGCCCTAAAACATTAAACATGTTAACATTTATAATAAAAAATAAAAATAAACTAACTTTGGTTCATTGTAACTAAGGAAAGTACGAAGTGCAGCGTAGGGGCAGATATTTTCGTTTATTATTTTCAATAATGAACCTTTGGAATCGAGCATTAAAAAAAATTTTTTTTAACCCACCTTAAAATTTGATGGTTTCCGTTTCAAGGTACGTAGAATTCTAAAATGAAATAAAATAATTCTGTCCGTACGCCGTCCGCCTATCTTCGTTTTTTCTTAGTTAACATGAATCAAATTTAATAAAATTGGGTTTGTGGGTCCCATTTGGAGACTAGTTGATACGCGAAGATCGTGGTTACTGTCAGTCATCTCTAAGGGGTAAAGTAGGGGTTAAAAATTCCATGACGCCGTTATGTAGAATATTTTACGTTTTTACATTGATCTCTTACATTGTTCGTTCACACTGTTCATAGTAAGATCCTGAAGTTTGCACCGCATCTTCGTCATCATGATCGTGAATGAAAAGGTATACATTCAGCCAGAAATCATTGCTAGGGAACACCTGATTATAACCACGCTTGGCAGTCAGAAATCGAGTTGGCTGTTCCGTGATATTATTTCATTTGAAGAATGATGGTTATTTTGGATTTTGTTGATGGGTACTTTTTTAACTTGAACGAAGGTTATGCTTCATGAATATCAACAAATAATAATTAATTATATAATTCTTGAATCCGCCGTATATTTATGAAACTATAATTGCCGGCTGGCTTGCGTACTCGATTTTGAGCTTTCCTGGGGGAAGCACGAAGTTCGGTATTGACCACAGAAAACAGTGAACTACGCGGAAGGGGCATAACATTACAGTTAAATGTAAACCGTTGTGTAATAATTTACACCGTATTTATTATAAAATCAACAAGCTGAAAAAACTTATTTGCAACAAGAAAATAATGCTCGTAAATGACAGACATAACGAACAGTTCGACAATGCGGTTTTGAAGGTCCCAACCAGCTTTTTCCCGTTGCCCTCTGGTCTTGCTGTTTTCTACAAACACGCGTGTTTGGTTTCAGGGAGTAAGTGGAATGGTATCTCATGAAATACTGAAATTCATATCATTCCGTCATTCATCGATGTACCCACCATGTCTTTCATCGTCATACATAGTTATCGTTGGACTATATCGTGGCCTCTTTGGTGACTATTGCGCTAACGCAACAACTTCAGATTAAGTTCGAATTGTTTCTAACTAGTTGAGCTGCTTACACATCGTGCAATTGGTTTAGACACTTATAAACGGCTATGGATTATGAGTTAGGTATTTAATATTGCATCCATCAAGCCTCGCGTATGCCAGGATTCCCTAAAGTACTACCTGTAATAATTATGCATATAATTATATACTCAACCCATTTGAGGCTATTTATTATTGAGGCTATCCATTGGTAATTATAATAGTTATGTATTTTTCATGGAGAAAAATAGGGACAGTGACAGTTGAAATTTCGACGAAGATTTCAACCGGTTCATGATGAAGTTACATGAAATAATGAGAATCATGGAGAATCGGGATGGGGTAAAAATTCAAATTAGAGGTTGGCCTAAAAGATTCACAACTACGAAACACTGTAAAATTCTGAAATAAAACTATCTTATTACTCTACAATTTTTAGTGACTAGGGGAAAAAAAACCTAAATGGAAAAAGACAACCAAGCCAAAAGAACGGATAGTACAACAGAATATCGGAAGATTCCAATTCGAACAAATTTTGGATTTGGATTAATTGGAACGGAGCCGTTCGAGGAGTTTCGTAGGTATTGCGATAAATGTGGCACGAGATGATTTCAACGTGTCGACCTTCACGGAGCATTAGCACGAAGTCGGCTTCAACCTGACGGATTATGTGATCCGAAGGTATCATTATATCAGGAGGAGTAAGAGGATATAATATATTGGCCTCTGATTCATAGATTACAAAATGACAAATGAACCACCATCGGGAAATGGCTCGTCCACTCCATCCATCCATCCTTCCTACTTATACCAATCCCCGCGACTGCTAGTTGAAGCATCGTTTAATTTTTGGTTGAAAAATATTAGATAAATATTCACAACTGTAAATAATATTAAGTGAATAGGCATTTAATGGGGTTTTTCGTTGTTTCTTGAAATTAATCGAGAGTAGTTCATTCTACGCAGAGTGAAATGGAAGTACCACTTGCTTAATAATTATAGTAAATTTTTACAAATAACTTTGACTCAAAGTATCCTCAAGGTTGTTTTTCTGCTACAACCTTGGAGCAGACAAAACTAAAACGCATCATGACTGTCGGTGACGTCACTAATTCTCAATTCCAATACCCATTTCCCTTCATATTATATTGCAACTTTCTGGAACAATATATCTGAATGATATTATATCTGTATATTTTTATGCTAGGTATCAAGTTTGGAATGACCGTACCTTGAATGGAGTACAATAATAATCAGTACCTATTGGATAGCCAACGGTCGATATAAATTTAATTGTAATTAGCGAGTTTGTGTGTGTTGTGCCGGGCCAAACGGCTGACCGGATTTTCATGAGAATGGCCTCACCGTGATCAGCGAGTTCCGTGTCAGATTTTAGGCTATCACCCGGATCCTCCAGACCTCTTCGATCGTTTTCCTGGCCGTTCACAACGACAGCGTCCGAGTTTGTTCTTTTGGATGCTAAAGTCAAGCCCGTGTCGCGGCTCACTTTCAACCCCAAGCCAGACAAAGATGGGTGCTGTAAGCAAGAAGTTTTCGCGGCGGTGTTAACCTCACTAAAACGTGAAACTGTATCGAAGAAGCTGTTTGTTGAAAAGAAACGATGAAACAGTTTATCAAAAATTGAAACCTGCTTCAAAAGAACGGCCACAGATGAAACGAAGTGTTACAGACAGTCTTGACTCGCGGGTCCCAAAATTGCCAATAATTCAATATGCCAATTGTCATAGTCTGTTCCAAGGGTCATTACTGAAAATAATATACCAAAAAACAAAAATTCTGTTGTAGAAAAAAAAAAGAAAAAAAGCGGCGGTTTCAAAACCGTTTCCATTGAAGACAGCTCCGCAGCAGAAAAATGAAGAAACAGTGTCGATGTTGGAAAACTCGGCGCTGCGCGCCTCGACAGGGGGCAAGCCCCCTGGACCCCCGGATGCTTACTGCTTAGAGCCTACGGCTAAAATTCAAGAAACATGGAACATGCTTTAGCCGCGTTCCGAGTTTTTTCAAACAAAAGATTGAAACATAAATTCATTTTGCTGAAAATGTTAACTTTAGAGTAGATAGAAACTTGTGAACGGATGACCACTACGGACTCACCACTACGTATCTATAACCAAGTGACTACCAAACAAGCGTCATTTTTTACTATCCATTTATAACATTCATTTATATAGTTATAGTATGAAACTAGGAAATAAATACCAAGAACAAATACGAAATAAATTCGTGATAAATCAAGAGCTTTCCAACGAATGGAAAGCGATTTTTGTCCGATGAAAATGAAAGAAGTTTCATTTCCCTAGCAACTACTCGGTTGTACGTGAAAATCATCGTTAAAATTTCGTTCCTCTTCCGCGTCACCCATCCCGCGTAACGTTTTTCGACTAGTTAGTCCAAGGCTAAAGCATGTTCCATGCTAAAATAAAAAGAAAAAACGCAGCAAATCCCTGCACAACGGTTTATTATTTTGTACAGAATACCCTTCTGTTACAGATCACAGCTCTCTGTATAGATAACCCTTCTACCAATATAATATTATTATGTACTAGACTATACATATTATGTAGATCGCAGACCCTCCGTCCGAGAATTCTGAGAATTTTGTTTTTCATGCTCGATTCCAATGGTTCATTATTGAAAATAATAAACCAAAAAACGGGTGCTACGAAACAGTTTCTGTTGCGAGAGACAGCTTTGCAGCAGGAAAACCGAAGAAACAGTTTCTTCTTTTCTTTGGGTGGACTTATTTGGTTTGTCAATAAGGGTTCGGTTTCGACAAAAAAGTCCTTCTTTCATCAAATCCTTTAATGAGGCGCTTTCAACAGCCAGTCAACTCTGAAACCAGCAACAAAAAGCAACCATTAGACAAACTAGAGAACGTTATGAAGTTATAACAATACAACTTCATAAACAGTTTCGCGTTTCTGTTTTTCTGGCCGAGCTAAAATTTCTTGAAGCATCATTGCTACCGAAGCTATTATTTTGAAACAGCTTTTCCGAAACTGTTTCACACAATAAACGAACTGTTTCGTTTCGTTTCTCAAAAATAACAGAACCGCACATCCCTACATGCTTCTCAACGACCATGTGTTGTGATTCATAATAAGATGGCCAAAATGTGCGCACAATCTTCAGATTGGAGTGGCTGGGGAGATGCTTTGATTTGGGGAGTTGAAGGTTCCACGATGGGTTCCTGTGTAGCGATGAGATTCACCTTCATACTAATGGCTATGAGTATTAGTGGACCCACAGATTTCATAATTTTTCAAATGGACTTAATTTATATGACATAGAAGTGTGAAACAGTTTCGTCACTATGATAAATCTGTGAATCTGCCATTAAGTGCGCATTTTTCTTGGCTTCTCTTGGATGCCTACCGCTCTACCAGCCAGTTGTAATGAGTATTAAATCAAAAGGGTTGTTTTTCTTCCTTTATCTAAAAAGTATTCTCTCGACGGCCTGATGATGATGTCCTTACATCGGAAGCACTCGCCTCAAGTACTCAAACAGCTAGTGACGACGGATTCCTCCGGAAGGTATGGTAATATTTTCGATGTATTTAGTACAACTGGTTTTTCTGCTAGTATAGGTCTATGGCTAAGAACCAATGATGATGATATTGTTTACTAATACTGCTTTTGGTTTATTATTCTGTGAATTATACACCTATGTAATAGTTCAGCAAAAAATTTGTATAACACCACCCTCAAATTTTTTTCTTTTACGTTTCGAGGTACGTAGATTCCAAAAATGCAATGTCCTTCCGCCGTATCACGTATAGCGGCTTCATTTTCGGTCTAAAAAATTCGTTCTTTCACATGCATTCTCCATTTGGGCCCTAGTTGAGCCCCGAAACTTTGCAGCCAGATCGGAATATACCCAGGGGTGTTATGAGTGAAAATGGGTGTAAAAATAGGTACTTTTTGTGTTTTAGTAACATGACATAACATGAGCTTTTGAGGTATCGTTTTCAATGATTGAAATGGCCATTTTTGATGGCTTCCACCAATTTTGGTCCCCAAAAACATGAATTAGGCTCGGCTTTTTTCAACAGATTACCTTTGATCACTGATAGTACCATTTAATTGTCTTGATTCACCTGTTGATACTATTTCTAGTGTTATTATACAAATGTATGGGGATTTCAGACTATTTCCCATGTTTTTGACTAATAAAAAAATTTTGGGGGCTTAACCATCGTTACAACCTCAATTCTTCACTCTTCGGTCAAAATCAACTTCATATTCGGTCTTCTCGCCCTAAAAAACATGGAAAACTAGACCTCCCAAGCTCATGTTCACTAAAACCTCAAAAATCCCTCGAAAACCCCTACTTTTACACCCATTTTTCTCCCATAACATCCCTGGGTGTATTCCGATCGGACTGCTGTGTTTCGGAGTACCTAAATGTGTTCCCAAATGGGAAACCAAACGTGTGCGGAAGAACGATGATTTTAGACCAAAATTTAACGTACATTTAAGGCTGAAACTTCGTTAGAACCTCAATTTTCCACTCTGGTCAAAATCGAATTCATATTCGGTCTTCTCGCCCTAAAAAACATGGAAAACTAGACCTCCCAAGCTCATGTTCACTAAAACCTCAAAAATCCCTCGAAAACCCCTACTTTTACACCCATTTTTCTCCCATAACATCCCTGGGTGTATTCCGATCGGACTGCTGTGTTTCGGAGTACCTAAATGTGTTCCCAAATGGGGAACCAAACGTGTGCGGAAGAACGATGATTTTAGACCAAAATTTAACGTACATTTAAGGCTGAAACTTCGTTAGAACCTCAATTTTCCACTCTGGTCAAAATCGACTTCATATTCGGTCTTCTCGCCCTAAAAAACATGGAAAACTAGACCTCCCAAGCTCATGTTCACTAAAACCTCAAAAATCCCTCGAAAACCCCTACTTTTACACCCATTTTTCTCCCATAACATCCCTGGGTGTATTCCGATCGGACTGCTGTGTTTCGGAGTACCTAAATGTGTTCCCAAATGGGGAACCAAACGTGTGCGGAAGAACTATGATTTTAGACCAAAATTTAACGTACATTTAAGGCTGAAACTTCGTTAGAACCTCAATTTTCCACTCTGGTCAAAATCGACTTCATATTCGGTATTCTCGTCTCCCGAAATTCATTTTTTATTATTCAAACACATGGGAAATTGTCTGAAATCACCAAAAACTTGTATAAAAACACTAGAAGTAGTTTCAGCAGGTGAATCAAGACAATTAAATGGTACTATCAATGATCAAAAATAAATCTGTTAAAAAAAAGCCGAGCCTAATTCGTGTTTTTGGGAGCCAAATTTGGTGGAAACCATCAAAAATAGCCATTTCAATAATTGCACATGATAGAAACAATAAATAAACAGCCAAAATTAGAAGTATAATAATAAACCCATGTGGCAAGGACTTTGTAGCGTTTTGCCATTTGTGCATACTTATTCTTCAGCCCGCATGGATTACACACGGGTCAAAACCCTACAGTTAGACAGACTTTTTGTTTCTTGTAGTTCAACGGAATTCACTACAGCCGGAAGTGTTTTTTATAGTTTACAAATTAACAAAACTAGTTGCCGACGGCTCAACCTAACACTGAGGTCAGTCCGCCACTTACGTCAGGTCAAGCCCAGCCAGCACCTTTTTCTTCGTTTTCTCCCTCGAACGATTCTCAAGTTACCTTCAGGGCATCCGATCTCGAAGCTCTAAATGGACTCTACTTACTGTAACTCTAACCGCTAATCATCCTCTTAGCGCGCATTCCCCACCGAAGGCTCAGAAACGTTTAACCTCCACAGCCTTATCCTGAACTATTTCCGACTGATCGGTTGAAAACCTTTTCATTACGGTCTAACCAACCTACTGGCTCCAAACACCATTCGAACCCAGCGGGTAGAGGGGATAATGTCCCCCTGTTTTCGAACATTTCGATTCGATCTGAAGAGTGAACCATGAAAATGAACTAGATATACCAATCGGACGATATGGGTATGGTCCGAATTTTTTTTTCCGAACCAGAAGCCCCGAATATCGTCAATGAACCCAAAAAAATTAATGAGGAGAGCAACGTTCAGCAACGTTGTGTGAATGAATGATTTGTAATTTAATACAGTGATAGTTCAAAGAAAATCCAGGACCGGGAAATTTACTAAAATATTCGTAGAATAATCAAGGGTCGGAGTCCCTTTTAATTATAATTAATAAAATGTACTAAAAAATATATAGATAGGTACTTACTATTAAAAAATATAATAAATGAATAAAAACTGAATAAAAACAACAATGATTATCTCGTGGATAAACCTAACCCATTTCAGTTGTACTGGTGGAAATGCTTAACACGTTTCCCGTTTATGTCTCCTATTATAGTTAAGAGTATATATGTTTTTCTATTAGTTAAACATAGTAAATTTCCAGATAGTAGCATCGTGCTCACTAACTAAGTAGGTACCCCATATTATCCTACTATGTACAAAGTTTGTAATCTCGAGTATAATAGAAGACCAATGCTCCAATTGCTCCAATTCACTGATGAGCGATTGGCTGCTTTAGGCCTGATTCAATTACCCACTCGTGCCCATCACCTACAAAGAAATACTGCCTCCCGGTCTGACCCTGGAAACCTTCTAACAACCGGTTTCCACGATTCGTTAAGTGATTTGTGCGAGATACGAGACACGATTTCCCCCAGTTTCCTGACAAAACCCTCCGGATAATAACAGTTTTTACCGACTCTCATTTACCGAACACTATGGGTTTACAAGTTTACGAGAATGCTCTATAACTCATTGCACGCTATGGGCGTGCGCCGCCTCGCGCTTGCCTCCCCGATAAATCCTTGGACCGATCGTTTTAGAACTGTTGAGAATATTATTAGGGTTTGAAGCCGTTTATTACGGGAGGATTAGGTAGGTGGGTTAACTGTATGGACAATTATGGTAATGTGAGACAAAGCCTTACGAGTGCTTATCACTAGGCCCATTCTAGGGTGTTGGGCAGTTGGTGCCTATTTAGATCGCGTTTGGACTACACGTAGAACAGAAGTACCAACCGCTGCCTCAAGTAAGGCTAGACACTGTTTACGTAACTCTCTATAAAGCAAGCTAACTACTATCCTGCTGTGTCGTCCGCTTCTAAATGCCGTCAAGTCCATTCTATGAGAAATCGAGAAAAACGCGAAAAACATACCAAGCTGAAGATCCAGGGGAGATGGAGCAATTTTTTTTCCAATAAAAAAAAATCAAACAATATGTCTGCAAAAATTCAACAACTTCACTTTTGAACATAATAAGTTATTTATAATTTAAATTTGGAAATATCGGGTTTTGGAACCGTAGGGGATTTTGAACGGCGCGCCGTTTGACTCTCTTCCTACAATACGAAAGCGGAACACGCTATTTTTCAGAATATGCGTTTATTTCTGGACTTGGAATAGCAACATGCCCCAATCTTCATCGTCATGAGGCTAAGAAATATTATTAAAGTGGGTAGGAAGATGGACACCTAGTACCTATATCGGTAGAGACATGAGGTAATTAATTTCCCACTTTTATTATTCCCCTAATGATATTCCCACACCAGTATCTCGGGAATAGGAGTGATAGGGCTAGAAATGGGATGGAAATGCAGAACCATGGTTGATGGAACATGACTGTGGCAGCCAAAGATGGCCTGGAAACCACTGATTCTTACAACTGACAGAAACACTGAAATACACTTGAGAAAACCCGTGCTGTCACGAACACTTTTTCAAATTCTAATTTAGGTTCAACATAGGACGTATTCAACTGGGATAGGATAGAAATTTTTCAGACAATATGGCCATAAATGCGTAAGGTCACGCACCTTGCTTTCATGGCCAAGTTTGTCTTCCACTTTTTTGACTGGCGCTACCTGCCTCCTGGCACTTTGGGAGTGGAACTTTTTGCACTTCTGGCATTTTGGAGTGGAACTGTTTGCACTTTTGGAGTGGAACTATTTGCACAAAAATGTCAGTGCTACACCAAAACACACTTTTGGTGTGGAATCAGCTCAGTTGGAATCACCAAAAGAACGCTGGTGGAATCACATTGGTGTGGAACCACCCAAAGAAAAACGTGGAATCACCAAAAGAAAAGTGTAGAATCAGCTCAGTTGGAATCACCAAAAGAATGGGAAGCCCAACGAATGACCAGAAAGAAGTTGGAACCACCAAAAGAATCAAATCAGCCATCGCGAAAAGTAACCGAGCCGAAGTGGTTCAATTGATAAAATATTATCAAAATAAGTAAAATAAAGAAAGGAGCACCACAAGAACTCGACAGCGTTAAGTGATGGACTAATATTTTTGGCTCCTAGGATCAGGTTATTATTACCCACAGCAGTCGGGTAACATGCTGCCAACTAAATAAAAGCTAATTTAAAGGGTCTCCCGTTGAAAACAATTACGCTAAAAACGGAGAAATACGGAAAAAACGAGAACCACCTTAGCAGGGAAAGATCTGTGGACAAAATGTAGGGGTTTGAACCCGGACCGAGGCTACTAGAGATCCTAACATACTAACTGGCGGGTATTGGAAATGGAAATATTTAGCCAGTTTCAACATTTATCCCGAATCAACATTTCTTTTCCGATTTTGGTTTATTATTTTCAATAATAAACCATTGGAATCCGGCATTTAAAAAATAAAAAAATCCAACTCCCCCTTAAAATTTGATGGTTTACGTTTCAAGGTATGCAGAATCCGAAAATGCAATAAAAAACGCTGCAAATCCCAGCACAACGGTTTATTATTTTGTACAGAATACCCTTCTGTTACAGATCACAGCTCTCTGTATAGATAACCCGTCTATATAATATAACATGTACTACTCTATACATATTATGTGGATCGCAGATCCTCCGTAGGTTAGTACCTAACCCCGTACTCGTTACTAGGTACCTACCTAAATCACGAGTTAAATATTGCTAAAATAATACAGTCGATGACAAACAGTAACTAAAACGGCAATAAGAAACGCAAATAATGAAGTTCTGAAGGAAAATTGTTTATGTGGATTGAAATAGATGCCCCTTCTGCGTAGATCACTGTTTTCTGTGGCCAATACCTATAATGAACCGTTGTGTAATAACTTCCCATCAATAATACATCAACGGCTGTTTAAGTTGCAAAAGTATCGATCAACAAAATCCAGCCCCTTCTTGGTAGATGAACCGTTGTGTAATAATTTACAGTTGTGTAATAATGTACCGTTATGTAATAATTTACCGTTGTGTAATAATTTGCCGTTGTACAATAATTTTCCCATCAATAATACTTCAAAGTTTGTTCAAGTTTCACAAGTACCTACCGACAAAATCCAATAGTCCATCACTTATCAAATGAAATAATATCGTAGAACAACCAACTCGACTGCATGCAGCCATCCTTGATTATAATCAGGTGCTCCCTAGTGATGATATCCGGGACGGATTTATACCGTTTGATTCACGATCGTGTTGACGAAGCTTTTTGGTGCACACGAACGGCTGGACGTACAATGCTCCGGGTGGTCTCAAAAAATTGTTTAGCCCAAAACAAATTCAATAACATTTTTTAAAAACCACACCCTTTTGGTGAGTTTTCGAGCTACAGCGTTCTGAAAATTTCAACCCCTATCTTGAACCCCTTAGAGATGAATGACAGTAACGCCGAGCTTCGAGAACCAACTAGACCCCGAACGGAACCTATAACACGAATTTCATCAAATTTGTTTCATGTAACTAAGAAAAGTGCCCAGTACGGCCAACGGCGGACAGACAGAAATTTTTTTATTGCATTTTCGGATTCTACATACCTTGAAACGTAAACCATCAAATTTTGAGGGGGGTTAGAATTTTGTTTTTTTCATGCTCGATTCCAATGGTTCATTATTGAAAATAGTAAACCAAAATTTCTGTCTGTCCGCCGTACGCCGTACTGGCCACTTTTCCGAGTCACCATGAACCGAAATTGATGAAATTCGGGTTACAGGTTCCGTTCGGGATCTAGTTGGTCCTCGAAGCTCGGCGTTACTGCCAGTCATCTCTAAGGGGTTCAAAATAGGGGTTGAAATTTTCAGAACGCCGTAGCTCCAAAACTTTCGATTGAAGGGTATGGTTTTTTTACGTTATTAAATTTGTCTTGAGCTAAACCATTTTTTGAGACCACCTGGAGCATTGTACGTCCAGCCGTTCGTGTGCACCAAAAAGCTTCGTCATCACGATCGTCAATCAAACGGTATAAATCCGGCCCGGATATCATCACTAGAGAGCACCTGATTATAATCAAGGATGGCTGTATGAAGTCGAGTTGGTTGTTCGGCGATATTATTTCATTTGATAAGTGATGGACTATTGGATTTTGTTGGTAGGTACTTGTGAAACTTGAACAAACTTCGAAGTATTATTGATGGGTAAATTATTACTCAATGGTAAATTATTACACAACGGCAAATTATTACACAATAAATTATTACATAACGGTAAATTATTACGTAACGTACATTATTACAGAACTGAGTAATTTGGATGATCTGGAGGTGGTGGTGGACAGAATGGCTAGTGGGATCAGGGACTTGGCGGCGTCGTTTGGCGGAGAGCCGGTGGTGAAGAAGCAGCCCTGGTATGACTGGTCCTGTGAACGGGCAAGAAGAAGATCAATGCGCTTGTTGGGTCTATATAGGGAGACAGAGTCAGAGGAGGTGAGAAGAAAATATCTTGAGGAAAATATGCGCTATAAGAATCTTACTCGCAGGAAGGCGAATGAATACTATGTAGGTCTGGCAGAAAAGTTTCAAGAGGTTCACGACAGCGGACAGTTTTGGAGTCTTGTCAAGGCTTTCAAGAACCATGGCCATCGTATTCATGCGGCGATTTCTCCTGATGAGTGGGTGGAACATTTTAGGGTGCTACTAAACCCTGACCTCCCCTGTGATCCTATTCTTTTTGCTGAGCCCCTCCTCGCTTCGCCAATTCTGGATGACCCCTTTTCTCTGGGTGAGCTCCAGGCGGTCCTCCATGCTTCAAAAGATCGTAAAGCCCCAGGGAGCAATGGCATACCTTTCGAATTTTATAAGTACTCCTGTATTGAATTTCAGGAAGTCCTTCTGGGGCTGTTCAACAGTATTTTGGGAAGAGGCGAGATTCCCGGATCATTCAAGGAGTCACTTATATTTCCACTCTTCAAGAAGGGTGATCCCTCAAATGCTGAACACTATAGAGGTCTTTCCTTTATAAACTGTCTTGGGAAACTGTTCTCTGGTATGCTGGCGAAGCGCTTAACCTTGTTCCTCGAAACGTTCGATTTGATAACAGAATTTCAGTCAGGGTTCCGTCGGGGTTACTCTACCATTGACTCGATTTTTGCACTGACCGGCATTATAAGCCTAAAACTGAACCAGCCTGGTGGCAAGGTGTACGGTTTTTTTTGTCGATTTTAAATCCGCATTCGATACGGTGAATCGTCCTCACCTCTTTTTCAAGCTTTTAGCTCTGGGTCTCTCAAATAAGTTCGTGTCAATTCTGCGGAGTCTCTACACTGATGTGGCTTCGGAGGTGTGGACTGGGAAGGGCAGAACCAAATATTTTGGCGTGGAGGCTGGAGTGAGGCAGGGTTGTCCCCTCTCCCCGGTGCTGTTTTCGGTATTCCTGAACGATTTGGCGGATGAGTTACATCACGGTATAAAGGTTGGAAATATGGATGTGAGGGTTCTCATGTATGCAGATGACTTAGTGATGATAGCAGATGACCCTGGAGATCTGCAAGATAATATCGATATTCTGGGGGGGCTACTGCAGCAAATGGGGACTTCAGTTGAATCTGCTGAAGTCGAAAATTATGATTTTCCAGAACGGAGGAAGAAGACGCGCGACGGAGCACTGGAGTTTCGGAGGTAGAGAGATTGAGATTGTGAATGAGTATACGTATCTGGGGGTGGCTCTCACACCCCGTCTCTCTTAAGCCAAACACATCAAGCAGAAGGCCCACTCAGCGAAGTTTGCCCTCAATAACGTATGGGGAAGGCTGTTCGCCGATTCGAATGTCCCTCTGAAGGCAAAGATGGATGTGTACCATGCTGCAGTCCGTTCAGTCTTGTGCTACGCAGCGCCATGCTGGGGATCTCAGGAGTATGAGCAGGCAGAGGGGGTACAGTGGATGTTTATTAGGAAACTGTTCCATTTGCCTAGGTTTGCCCCAGGCTACATACTGCACCTGGAAACTGGATTAGACACGGTCTCGGCCTTCACTCTCAAGGCCCTTTTCGGGTACCTGCAGGGGTGGCTCATCTTCCGGATACGCGTCTCCCGAGGATCGTTGCGAAGGAGGTTATAGGGAGGAGAGTCTCTTGGGCCCAACACTTGGATCGTCTCTCCGTTGAGTTTCAAGTACAAAACGAATTGGCTTCATTGAGAGGAGACTTGGTTAAGGCGCAGGCTGATAACCTCCTAGGGAAGTTCAAAGAACATAAACGCAACCAGTTCTCGCAGAGAGCCCAAGATTCTGGAGGATTCACGCTCTACAGAGAACTGGATCCCTTAGTGAAGTCGTCTAGCTTGATCGAGGATCCGAAAATAGATCTTGTGTCTAATAGATTGATGGCTGTTCAAGCTCAGAGGTGAGCTGCTGCATCTCAACGGAAAACCGTATGCTTCCAACCGATGCGAGGAGTGTTCCTTGTGCAACACACACCAGAGAGAGGACGTGTTTCACTTCCTTTGCATCTGCCCAGTGCTGGCTGAATTTAGAAGGACAGCATTCGGAGAGTGCTTGGGCGTGATAAGGCATTGGTTCTGCTGAGTGGCGGGGGGTGGGGAGAACTGGTTATTTTTTGCAAATTGGCGTGGCGGTATAGGGCAATGTTAGTGAATGAGTTTAATTTTTGATTTTGTAAAGTCTATAATTCTCTTCCAGTTTCAGTTCATTTTCTAATTCTTTTATGTAATTCCATTTTTTTCCATTTAATAATTATTATACGAGGCCGACACTACCGACAGACGGTTTAATACCATGTTGTATTGTTTATTTTATAGGAATAGGAATAATTGTATGTGATTTATTTAATAAACGTTTTTCTTCTTCTTCTTCTTATTACAGAATGGTAAATTATTACACAACGGTTCATCTACCAAGGAGGGGCTGGATTTTGTTGATCGGTATTTTTGAAACTCGACCAACCGTTGAAGTATTATTGATGGGTAAGTTATTACACAACGGTTCATTATAATTGACCATAGGGAAGGTACTGGCGACAGAAAACAGTGATCTACGCAGAAGGGGCATCTATTTAACTCCACATCAACAAATTTCCTTCAGAACTTCATTATTTGCGTTTGTTTTCGCCATTTTAGTTACTGTTTGTCATCGACAGAATTATTTTAGCAACATTTAACTCGTGATTTAGGTAGGTACCTAGTAACGAGTAAGGGGTTAGGTACTAACCTACGGAGGGTCTGCGATCTAAATAATATGTATAGACTAGAACACATATATTATATAGACGGGTTATCTATACAGAGAGCTGTGATCTATAACAGAAGGGTATTCTGTAGAAAATAATAAACCGTTGTGCAGGGATTTGCAGCGTTTTTTAACTGGCCTAGACTCTTGAAACCCGTGTCAGAATTGAAGCTGAGTCCATTCTGAATCCGAAGTTACGTCTAAACTCAATTTTTTCCCAAAAAAATGGAAATAACGGCTTTTGGGTGGCTAGAATTACGAGCAGTTTAGGAGTAAATTTATCAATTATATAATGATACGAACGATCACTTATAATGAAGTAGGCAGTTAGCGTAAAGTTCAAGGGGATAGAGTTTCATTGTCCTCAAATTTCTTGAATGTTAATAATAATATACGTTAACGCACCATGATGATGTGTTCGGTAATATGACCTGATTCTTGACGATGTACATCCAGATCATTCGATGCATTATGCATTATTTATTTAGTTATAGCTAATCTTCTAATTTACTATCCACAACATTTTTCTCAAAATGGTATCACCAAATAATAATGATTGAAATCAGAGAAGTTGCAGAAGTGGAATAGCAGTAGACATCACCTACATATTAGTATTAATTAGATACTTCTTATGAATTGATACTTGCGACTGTATAGAATGGAATAGACGTAGGTATCTGTATGACAAGCAAGTACTGACATGTAAGTATCTACCTACTTCTCCTTATTCTTTCTGTTAGCGCATGTTAGGTAGGTATGTTTCTACGCAGGTTGATCAAGAATTTTGGCTTTAGATTTTAGCTCAAATGAAGAGCAGAGATAGAAGAAGAAGTCATTTCATTTTGGGTATTTGCTGTTACTGAATTGGGGCTGTGTTTAAATTGATAGGAGACGAACGCTAGTCGTCACTTGTACTATGACAAGAACCAAGGAATTTTCTTTTTTCTTTTCCGTTTCATGCTCTTTGAAGATGCTGCATTTGAATGAGACTTGGGCGATATATCCAGGGCAGCATTAATTAAAATTTAGAACAACCAGAATTACGATATTTGGAGAAGGTGTTTCCTATGTTATCAACAACACCAACTATAATAATATTTACGTGTTCCTGCCATTTAATATATAAGTTTTACGTTCGGGTTCAGGTTTTCACGTAAAATCTGGGAATGAATAGCCGGGCGTATAACTACTCGACGTTAAAAAGTCGATTAAGAGGAAATAGACGTGATAGCTCAATCATACAAAAGGGCCCAAAGCGTGAGGATTCATCAGAAACCTCGGAGGGAATCTCTTGATCATCATGTTACCTAAACGCCGCGGCAAAAGCTAATTAGTGCCCTCCTGCATTGTGGAGAAAAATCAAGAAAATAGCCCCAACGCCGCCGCTATACCAACTTCATAATTATGTTCACCGTGAGAGAAACGTAGGTCTCTAATTTGTTCTGTATAAAATGAAGATAAACTTGTATTACAGGAAACTTCCTAAGGATGTTTTCGTTGTTGTTGATGTAGATGTTTGCTTATAAATATCCCTTCTGTGTAACTGTATCCCATTTAGGTCGCATTCTTGTTCTGTTCATTCAGTTCGATACACGCGCATGTTCAATCTAATGAATATTCTGTCAAAGTTTTACGATCATGTTCACGGGGTGATGAGTTCCGGTTATGTAGCTACATGGCACCAATCCTGATTTTGAATACGATATGCCAGGAGTTTGAAGCTGTTGAATAACCTAAACATTTTGAAACTATTCGTTACATGTTTTCACATTTCAATTTCAGTGTCTACTCACACGGAATGCCAAAGAATCCTGACAAATAGAGAAAATTTGGAAAATAAGGGTCAACATCTTCACATCGCAAAGATTTGGGACAAAGAAAAGGAGCTGAATGAAAAGAGAAACAGAGAGTTCACAACGAGATTCAGCGCTAATTTTTTATACTTACCGCAAACCGATGTGCGGTACGTTGGGACTTAGACAATACACTACGTGCTATAATTGAAAAGCATGCTGTGCATATCGGAAAGAAGCAAAGTTTCATTAGCCTTCATACAATCTTACATCAAATCCGAATCTGCAATACAAAAACGCTGCAAATTATTACACAACGGTTTATTATTTACCTGTATAGATGCCCCTTCTGCGTAGATCACTTGGCCAGTACCAACCATCGTGCTGCCTCCAGGAAAGCCCTAAATCGAGTACTGGAGCCGGCCAGGGAATTACAGTTTCATAAAAATTCGCGTGATACAATAATTCAATAATTAGTTATTATTTGTAGTTATTCATGAAGCATAACGTTTGCTCAAGTTGCAAAAGTACCTATCAACAAAATCCAAGAGCCATCATTCTCCAAATGAAGTAATATCACAGAACAACCAACTCGACTTCATACAGTCATCCGTGATTAAAATCAGGTGCTCCCTAGCAATGGTATTTGGCCCGGATTTATACCGTTTCATTCACGATCGTGTTGACGCAGCTTTTTAGTGCACACGAACGGCTGGACGTACAATACTCAACAACTCAAGGAACATATCAAGTACTTGGTAATGAAATTGAGAAGATTTCCATATATCTTTTATAGTCTGAGGAATGTGATGGATCGAACTACCCTCTTAGCCATATACAAGGCTTTGGTTCAGTCGGTGTTGTCTTTCGGGATACTAGCCTGGGGTGGGGCGTGCATGCAAGACTGTGCTTTATCCTCTATTCGTGAGACAAAAAGCCATTTTGAAGATAATAGCCAAGAAGAATCGTCGATTCTCCACTTCCGAGCTTTTCTCTATACTCCCCGTTTTCTCTCTACACAAGCTTTCATCCCATTTGCGGATTCTACGTACCTTGAAACGGAAACCATCAAATTTTGAGGGAGGGTTTTTTTTCCAATGCTCAATTCCAAAGGTCCGTTACTGAAAATAATAAAACAAAATGGCCAGAACTGATTGGCGGTGATAACATCGGATGATAATCTACTATGATTGGAGCAAGGCTCGACAGATTGTTGGTAATAAATGTTTGAGCTACCTGCCATGATTGCCAGTCTCAAAAGGCAGCCCCAACAGGATACGACAAAAGAACTCACGATTTTCGAGCAAGTGAACAATAGACGAGAAGCATTCGAATATTGGGAAACGTGTTTTTCAAACTCGTGAGTGGGAAATCAAAATAGGAATAATACTGCGGGAGTTCGAGTCTTCTGGCTCGGGGACCTGGGAGCCCCGCGGATCACGTAGAGACAATCAATGCGAACTCAGTAATAACTTCTGCTTCGAATCCAACTAGAAGAATACTATTTTTGTTGGAAAGACAAAGGTCAAGTTTTCAGTCAAGTTTTTTTTTATCAGGTTTCTTGGGAACAAGCTGAAGATCCGTGTGAACGGCAACTCTTTATTTGGAACTGCGCCTCAAGGAAAAGGTACAAAAATATTGAATACAATTTGTTTTAAAGAAAAAAACAAGATGTACACGTACAAAAAATTCGAGTAGGCAGTAGAGCTTCCTCACTTGAATCACATGAACGTATAGAATAGGTCACATGGACTAACAGAATTAGTTGGGTAGGTCCTGCCGTTGGATAGGTTGGACAACGGACAAACGTAACAAGGATTTTTCGTTTGCGCATGGACAGACGAAATTTATAGTCTGATCTTGAAGGAATGCATGTTGACCATCCAACACCTCACCTCCATCTATCTTCCAAATTTCACCACTTTACGATGACTTGCTTTTAGGGGGCGCTACAAGTATCTGGCGCTTGCGCATGCGCTGAAGAAAGTTACAGTAAGCTTTCAATGATTTTGATAAGGGATCATTTGCGATCCAGCCCGCGTGAGTACTCAAAATTTCAGCTCTCTACGACTATTTTTCGCGTAGTTGGAAGCGTTTCAAGGAAATGGTCAACATTTCATGGTCGCGCATGCGCAGACAAAAGTTACAGTACGATTCCAATGAAATTTATATGGAACTATGGAAGCATTATTCCTGATCGACCCTCCAAGTTTGCACTCATTTCAACGATACTTAAGGTAGTTATGAGCCGTTCAAATATTTCACGTTTGCCCATGCGCAGACGAAAGTTAAAGAACTTTTTCAATGATTTGTTACAGGACCATAATATGAGACCCAACCCGCACCTAACCTCCGAATTTCAGCTCATTTCGACCATTATTTCGGGTAGTTATGAGCGTTACAAGCAAAAATTACCACAGACAGACAGCCAGACAGACACGGAACCAAAAATGTTCCTCGATGTCAGAAATTTTCATTTTGGAGGACATAAATTTTTTTAACTCGATCACGAATCCAAGGCTTCCCTACCTTCCGGTACTCAGAAAGCAAAAGCACTATAAAACTAAAAAGTAAAGAATAGTTTTCATGATGAACAAACATGCACAATAATTAATTCAAAGCCGCTACAACAGAATTTTGGTTTCTTATTTTCATTAATGAACCTTTGGAATCTAGGATGAAAAAAAATTTAACCCCCTCAAAATCTGATGGTTCACGAGGTTCGTAGAATCCGAAAATGCAATTAAATAAACCAAACATTCTGTCTGTCCGCCGTACGCCGTGCTGGCCACTTTTCTTAGTTACCACGAAACAAAATTAATGAAATTTGGTTTGTAGGTCCCGTTTGGGGTCTAGTTGGTCCGCGAAGCTCGGCGTTACTGTCAGTCATCTCTAAGGGGTGAAAAATAGGGGTTGAACTTTTCAGAACGCCGTAGCTCGAAAACTTTCAATAGAAGGGTAGGTATGGTTTTTCTACGTTTTCAAATTGATCTTGAACTAAAGATTTTTTTGAGACCACCCGGAGCATTGTACGACCAGCCGTTCGTTTGCACCGAAAGGTTTCGTCAACATGATCGTGAATCAAACGGTATAAATCAGGCCTAGGTATCATTGCTAGGGAGCACCTGATTTTAATCACGGATGGCTGTATGAAGTCGAGTTGTTTGTTCTGTGGTATTATTCCATTTGAAAAATGGATTAAATTAAATTAAATGGCTCTTTTGGATTTTGTTGATAGGTACTTTTGCAACTTGAACAAACGTTGAAGTATTATTGGGTAAATTATTACACAACGGTAAATTATTACACAATAGTAAATTATTACTCAACGGTCTATTATACTATTTATGCAGATGGGGCATCTATACAGGTAAATTATTACACAACGGTTTATTATTTACCTTATGTTTCATGAAGAACTACAAATAATTTATTATTAACTGAATTATTGAATCCCGCGCATTTGTATGAAACTTTAATTCCGGGGCCGGCTCCAGTAATCCATTTAGGGTTTTCCTGGAGGGGGCTCGAGGCTATTGATCACAGAAAACAGTGACCTACGCAGAAGGGGCATCTATACAGGTAAATAATAAAGCTGTGTAATAATTTGCTCGTTTTGAAGTTGGCGCTAAATTCCAACTAAAATGTAACCAAGGGATCCAATATGAATCACAGTAACGTCGAGCTTCGAGGACCAACTAGACGCCGAACGGAACCTATAACCCGAATTTCATCAATTTTCTTTCATGGTAACTAAGAAAAGTGGCCCGTACGGCGTACGGCGTACGGCGGACAGACAGAAATATTTTTATTGCAGTTTTGGATTCTACATACCTTGAAACGTAAACCATCAAATTTTGAGGGGGGGTAAGAATTTTTTTTTTTTCATGCTCGATTCCAATGGTTCATTATTGAAAATAATAAACCAAAACTGTGTGTGGAGTTTTTAGCTATAAGCAATGCGCTGAGGTCATTGGAAGCTGCAAACTTGGTTTCTTACCAATGGCCTGATCCTAAACACATACACGTTAAAAAATCAGAACGACCTGACCTTTTGCAAGCATTGATGTATAAATTGACTAGACTAAAATTTCATTAAGATTTGGTTCATGGTAACTAAATACGGCCAACGGTAACCACGGATAGTGCCAAGTAAGGCATACGGTGGAAGGACAGCATTTTTTTGTTCAATTCCATTTTCGTATTCTATGTACCTACCTACCTTGAAACGCAAACCATCAAAATTTGAGTGGAGGGGGGGTCAAACTTTTTGTTTACCACCCCAGGCTCGATTCCAAAGGTTAATAAATCATTAATTTGAACTGTTTATTCCTATATTATACCAGTCGTCAGCAAGTTCGAGTCTCGATCGAATAGTTTTATGAATCCCGCTAGCGCCCTAACCAATCTTGTATTCTGTCTGATAATATATGATATGGATACGGGATTATCGGTTCGTCGAGTCGTTTCTATAACCGTAGTATTCGAGATAACCGTTGATGTTCACGCGCCCATAACTATTTTAGAAGTTTCTCCTGTTATAGGACGATACATAAATATGGAAATATAAAAGATGACGGGCATCATGGTGAAATCCTACGATATGCTCCTTCGAGAGAGACAGCGTAGATGGATTTAATCTCTCCGTAGATATAAATATAAATAAATTTATATGAAAGGGAAGCTTTTGAGGTCGTATTGGACGTTTATTAGTACCGAACAGAGGAGGATTTTGCGCCATATTCCAAGTTTGGTATAGGAAATCCCTTTTTGCAAAATGCAGTTAGGCGTAAGACAGTGCGTCCCCGCTTCAGTTCGTATTGTCACTCAACATTGCGTATAGAATTTCCTTAATGCATGTTACACTTCATGGTTATTAATATAGACTCAGAGTGATAATGTAAACGAATAGTGCACGACCACGCCCAAAGCTGTGATAGCATGGTGACTATCCCCCTCTCCCGTCCAACTGATAGGCCAAGGTTAACGAATCATTTTTACAGAATATTTATCCAGACGGTCGTCAACATCGCTGAAGGCTACACTTTTTTTGGACAACCTGCTTTGCGATTCTGCCGAAGTCAGCAAGGAATCAGCCGATGCCACCTTCCTGTGGCTGTCATCAACTTCTGAGCCGTCGGAGCTCGAAAATGACCGAAAAACTCGCTCGGTCAGGTAAACTGCGTCGATGTTGACCTGAATTTAGGAGTTCCGCGAAGTTTCCAGTTTTCGATCGAAAATTTCAGAATTGTTTCCAGTAGATTATAAGGAGGGTGACATTAGGAATTGATCTCATGGGGTGGAGAAAGAAGAAGAGGCCATGCCCAGACAGGAAAAGTAATTATTCAACATTCAAGTTCGCCTGTAAGGGATGAACCGATTATGGACATCAATATGCGCATGTCTACTTATACATGCGTACTTATTCAAATGTTAATGAAATGCCATGAAATTTGCCAGCAGGGATTCTTCAGCAACACCACGGCTTATTATTCTCCTTTAAATAGGAGGAATAGGTGATCTTCGCCGATCACTTAATTCGTATTAGTGCAAGACCCCGGTTTAGTAGGATCATTCTGATGGGCACGCACACACACATACACTACAAAACGAATCATTCGACGTATAAGCCCCCTAACGGTCGACAATTACAGTTAGATAAATATGCATTTTTCCACCTCTCCCATTTCCTGTAACGCGCCATTAAGCCCCCCCCCCTCCCACCGGGATATTTTTGACATTTTCACCTAGTTTGTATGATTCCTTTGGCCGTGAACAACAAACTTGCATCTACCAACGAATAGGTAAAAAACGCTATGAATTATTACACAAAGGTTAATATTTACCCGTTCTGCGTTTTCTGTGTTTCCCACCCTCATACTTCCGCCATTATGTATACCGCATGATTCACACTCATGTATGAATCATGAACCTTTTCGGTCCAAACTTCAGGGCCTGTGAACGAACGGCTGGATGTACAATGATCCGGGTGGTCCCATATAATAAATAATCCTGAAGTTCGGAATCAATTTAAAAATTCATGAAAAACATACGGTTCTACGGAAAGTTTTCGAGCTACGGCGCAGCGTTTTGAAAATTGCAGCCCCTATTTTTAACCCGCTAGATGGCTGGCAGTAACGCCAAGCTTTATGGGGACCTACTAGACCCCAAATGGGTCCCAAAAACCAAATTAATTTGAAACTCAGACCATCAAATCGATCGACGCATCGATCAATTTTGATCGCTTTTTTTTCTCACGAGATTCCAAAGGATCATTATTGAAAATGGTAAACCAAAATCTTGAAATTTTTATCAATTCGATCAATTCATCGATCAATTTTGATCGAATTTTTTTTCTCGCTGGATTCCAAAGGTTCATTATTGAAAATAATAAACCAAAATGGCCATACGTCGCTGAATCTTACGGTGGTGTCACATGAAGAAACTGAGATTGTTGGTTACTGAAGAAGAATTGTCCGCTAGTATATTATATACTACGGGGAACTCAAAGCTTGGTTCCATGACTACCGCGAGGCGTAATTATACTGTTATGTCATGTTATGTTAACAAACATCACCCATCTGCATAATGTTGATTACTTTTGTTATGGAAAATTATATTTTGACATGTGAGCTAAAGTGGTTAGTCAATAAGTGGTTTAGTTGGTTTAGCTGTATTTATGCCTGCGCACGAATCTAGGAGGACTTTTGAAACACTACTCAAAATGAAGAATCATGGTAGCTGAATCACTGTTTAGTTTCAAATGATAATCGAAACTTCAGGAGTGAAAGTGGTTTCAAACAAATCAAGGATGTCGGAATTGCGTTTAGACGTTTACAATTTGAATGTGTGAAAAGATTTGAAATTCCACTTCGCGTACTGCGTAAGACGCACAGTAATTACTCAAAGATACTTAGCTCTATAAACTGAAGGTGTTAAAACGCTTCAAAAATTCATTTTTCCTATTTTAGGAAAAATTAGCATAATCAGTAGATAATTATTATTATTATTCAACAAAGGAGACTCGTAAAGTTTCAAAGACAGGAAATTATTGAGACGTAAGGGTAATTTAGTGTTCCCAGTTCACTGGACGTCACTTTCGATAATTTACAACCTTTGATTTTTATCGCTTATTTCAAACGGTGCCATTAACTATACCAAAGTTGATTTGTAGTTCTGAGACTTTTTTTGTAGTGGCAGTTACTCTGGTCAAGTTGTGACCGGCCGTAGATAGCCGGAGGTGGTTGGTGACCGAGTTGGGACTCGGAGGTTGATAGCTAACGTAACGCCACGTTCTTAATAATCCACGGTTTTGTAAAGTGGTGATCAAGTTAGTTAGTTGAGGCTGAGTTATTTAAGGGTAAATTTACTTTTTACTGGGTTAACTTGCCATTAAATGTAACTTAATTAATCAACAATAAATTACTGAATTATAGTTAGGTAGAGAGCCTTCATATTACACACTTCCGATAAAAATGCCATGTTAATCTTTCCAAAAATGCGCTCCAGACAGATATAGGCAGGAAGAAAATAGTGGGTGTGGCAATAGAGAGAATATAAGTTCCAGTCATGCAGCATGGCTATAAGAGTGAATTTTCAAAGAAGTATTCGTGCTATTGTGTAAAAAGATGATATAGCGAGAAAACACCAATTTTCGTAAAAACATTTTTTCGTGATTTTAGCCATTTTTGCCGATGTTTGACCCTTACAAAATCAAATTTGACCTACTCTTTTTAGAAAAAAAATTTTTATCGTCGAAATAGTCCCTCCTTCGTGAATTAGGTACCATCCCACAAAACGCCAGGTGAATTATTTTTGATTTTAGCCCTTAATACCAATTGTTGGCCCCCAAAAATCCAATTTTACCCCTATTCTGTATGAAAAACAACTGAAATGGTATTTTTCCGTCTTAACTCACCCATCCATACCACTTTCAGCGATATTAATCAACCGTTCGCGATTTTAGCAGTTTTACCGATTTTTTACCCCTAAAAACTCAAATTCTACTCCCTTAGAATTTTTTTGTAATGGCTCATCTTGGAACTCGACCTTTTGTTTAGTAATAAGAACATTTTAGCAAAATTTGGACTTTTTATCATGTACCCAAGGTCTGGATATTGTCTGGAGCGGCACATAAATCTATATATACATACATACACACAAAATATATACATACAATTTGTTGTTAAAACCTAGGGATGAATTCAGGATGCTCTGAAACGGAAGGGCGAGGTTTTTTATACATTTCCAAATTGATCTCGAACTTGAGAATTTTTGTACAACTAGCCGGTCGTTTGCATCGAAAAGCTCCGTCAACATGATCGTGAATGAAACGGTATATATTCAGCCCAGATATCATTGTTAGGGACCTGACTATAATCACGGGAATGAAGACGAGTTGGTTGTTCTGCGATATTATTTCATTTGAAGGATGATGGCTCCTTTGGATTTTGTTTATAGGTACTTTTGCAACTTGAAAAAATGCTATGCTTCTTGAATAAAAACAAATAATTAATTATGGAATTCTTGAATCCACCGCATATTTATAAAACTGAACTCCCCGGCCGGATCCAGTACTCGATTTAGAGCTTTCCTGGGGTAGCTCGAGGGTAGGTATTGACCACAGAAAACAGTGAGGAATAATAAACCTTCGTGTAATCATTTGCAGCGCTCATTACCATGTACGAGTATGTCCCAGCCATTGTAATGTTAGAATTCACCTACTGCACTACATATCTACAGTGCATAATTTCGCCCATTGTCGTACCTATTATGTTTTGTATTTGTATTTTGTAAGCCTGTGGTTTAAAGTAATAAATATGCTTTTTTTTCATTCTTCCACTTAATGTTCATACATCTTTTTCAACACCTAGTTTAGTGCCTAATGTATCGGGCATCATTTTCGCTCGTTCCATCTAGTTGAAACGTTTACGCGTTTATCGAGCTCTAAAAGTCCGTTGTTAAATGTTGATTTTTATCAGTATGATTCGAATCAAACGTTGATAATAATTTCGATCAGTGTTACTACAACCATTAGTCCTTTTTTTTTCTCCCGGACCCAAGGCCAAGCGAATAGGACCTATTTGCGGGCGACCACACCCACTCCAGTTAGCTGTGGGTCAGTAGCTGGTTATTTTTAAAACCGTTGGAACCCTAAATTTTCAGAGTCTGGGAAGGCAGAGTGCTCAAAGAAGGAAATACGATGGAAGCCGCTCGCACTCACTGGCTTCCAAGTTTTGGCTCGCTCCGACTAATATTTACTCAAGGGCTGTCAGTAATACTAACAGACTGGGGAAGTAGAGCGTCTTATAAATGTAACAATATTTAGACGGCCTAACTGCCAACTATAGCATGAAGTGGTTTTTTTTTATAGGGCGTTTTGGGCCAGGTCTTCTGATGTTTGAAGAATCGTATTTTATTCCGTCGCATGATGTAGGAACGCTTTCAATTTCATTGGGCTAGAGCCCAGATCCGTTCTATTCGCCTCGAGAATCCGAAGGTTAATTCGATCATCGATTTTAAATTGCAGTAGGTGTCTTTCCCATATTTGATGAAAAATCAAACCGATACCTACTATCCGATTTTTATATTCAAAGTAGTATTTTACTAGCAGTACTACTACTAGCTACTACTAGTTTTACTAGTTACTAATATTTCAGTAGTATTTTATTTTTATTTTGATGGTAGAACATAACATAGCAGTATTTTTAGATTCATAATTTATTATCCTGGTGCCTGACCCAGCATGCTTCGAGTTCATCATTTAAATAATTTTTTTTAAATTCAAACACCACATTGATTTTGTGTTTTATGGGAAAGGTAACAGGACCTAGATAGGTGATTGTAGCTTCGTTAGTTTTCATGTCACGATAATCCGATCTCCCTACCCCTTACTTAAGAACATCATCAGTAAATTTGGAATTTTTGTTTAAATGGATGTTTCATTACATTACAGAAAGTTTACATTATAATACGTAGGAGGTGCGAAAGAGATCCAAGAGTCGATATTTTTTCGTGAAGCGGAGAAATTCAATTTGAGTTTCTCTTCCATGAAACTCGCACTCGTGAATACTTTCATGAAATCCTCAAGAAAAACTGGGGATGTTCTTTCAGTACAACGTCTTCTGAAGTCCTCAGTCCTCGAGCGAATGTATTCTCGGTATTTTGAAACGACAAGCTACCAAATTTCTAATGCTCCGCAAAAGGGAAGAACGATGGAAGAAGTAAATCTTCTGACAGGTTGGTCCATGTTGAGACCAACCTTGAGAAGGAATCGATTACATTCGGACTCGAATTTTCGGCCAGTGAGGAAGCGATTGGAAATGTGGGACGGAGATGCGCCCGACTCGTAGGAGGGCGATTATCCTCTGAAGACTCAATGCATCAAGCCATCTCCCAAATTAAACGGGCCCATTGTTTTCGAGACCCGGATTTCGGCTCTGGTTAGGCCAAGCCCCTTTGACGGAAATTTCGATCGATTTTTCGTAAGCAGGTAGGTAGCAGATGACAGATTAATGCCAGGAATACAGTATTCCTATTTGAAGGTTCACTAATGACGTCATGAATACATATTTAGAGGGAAGCATGATTTGAACGACATAGCCAAGCAATTCCCAAAAACGCTGCAAATCCCTGCACAACGGTTTATTATTTTGTATAGAATACCCTTCTGTTACAGATCACAGCTCTATGTATAGATAACCCGTCTATATAATATGATATGTACTATTCTACACATATTATGTAGATCGCAGACCCTCCGTAGGTTAGTACCTAACCCCGTACTCGTTACTAGGTACCTACCTAAATCACGAGTTAAATGTTGCTAAAATAACTCTGCCGATGACAAACAGTACCTAACAAAAAGAAACACACATAATGAAGTTCTGAAAAGAAATTGTTGATGAGGAGTGAAAAAAGTTGCAAAAGTACCTACCAACAAACTCCAGCCCCTTCTACGTAGATGGTATAATGAACCGTTGTGTAATAATTTACCGTTGAGTAATGATTTACCGTAGTAATAATTTACCCATCAATAATACTTCAACGTTTGTTCAAGTTTCACTACCTACCAACAAACTCCAATAGAGCCATCATTTTTCAAATTAAATAATATCACAGAACAACCAACTCGACTTCATACTCCGCCAATATAATCAGGTGATCCCTACCAATGATTGGCCGTATTCACAAATTCCTATTGTGGGCGCGTCTCTGGTTACGAGATTTGGTTTGAATTGTATACAATTTCATTCACACTGGAGTCGAAAATGCCTGTCGGTGCAAACTTCGGGGCCTTACTGTGAACGAACGGCTGGACGTACGATGCTCCGGATGGTCTTAAAAAACTCGCAAGTTCAAGAACTATTTAAAACCGTAAAAATATTTACGTAAAAAATGGTATAGGCGTTTTGAAAATTTCAACCCCTATTTTGAACCCCTTAGAGATGACTCACAGTAACGTCGAGCTTCGAGGACCAACTAGACGCCGAACGGAACCTATAACCCGAATTTCATCAATTTTTTTCATGGTAACTAAGAAAAGTGGCCCGTACGGCGTACGGCGTACGGCGGACAGACAGAAATATTTTTATTGCAGTTTTGGATTCTACATACCTTGAAACGTAAACCATCAAATTTTGAGGGGGGGTAAGAATTTTTTTTTTCATGCTCGATTCCAATGGTTCATTATTGAAAATAATAAACCAAAATGAGACCGTGAGTAATTTAATTGAGTAATTCAATCTCGGTCACACAAAATCGCTTGAGAAATTTGAGATCGCTTGATCATAAGAAATGGCTTGCTTACTGGTCTGATTTGAAGAAATTATGAAGTTGCATAAGTACCTATTAACAAAATCCAAAATTATCATTCTTCAAATGAAATAATATCACGGAACAACCAACTCTATTTCATACAGCCATGCGTGCCATCTTGTGTTCCCTATCAATGATATCTGGGATAGATTATACCGTTTCATTCACGACCATGATGACGAAGCTTTTCGGAAAATTCAGGGCCTTACTGTGAAAGAACGGCTGGACATATTATGCTCCGGTGGTCTCAAAAGCTTCCCAAGTTCGAGCCATCTATTTAACAACGTAAAAGTATTCCGGCGTCCTATAAATCCCAACCCCTATTACCCCCCCCCCCCCCATTAACCCATAGAGATGACTGACAGTGACGCCGAACATTAATTTCCGTTCATGGTAACTAGTACGAAGTACGTAAAACGGCGGAAGAACAGAAATTTTTGTTTATGCCATTTTCGGATTCTTCGTACCTGACGGAAAGCATCAAATTTTGATGGGGAGAAAGGTTAGCTTTTTTCTCATGCACGATTCCAGAGGTTCGTTATTGAAAATAATAAAACAAAAGTATAAAATCCAATTCCTATCAAAACCTAGGCGAGCATAGATATAAGAAACGAGAGTGGAGGTTCATGTTTACATAAGTTACTCTAGTTAAGTAGTCTACCGAGGGTCATGGGAAGTTTCACTGACCGAAGACCGCGGCATGCATGTCAAATTTCGAAGGTCTACCTTCATTTCAAAAGGGCAAAATACTGTTCAGGGTGGTGCGTCAGATGCCTTACACAACCCCCCAGTAGCCCTCTGCTTACCTCGAAACTAAATTTCAATAAAATTACGGACATCCAAGGTTAAATGATTATAATGAAAGTCACAGGGGTTATTAGGTTAGGCACCTACCCACCTGGTCCCAAATGACTGTACTAGCGATCTACCTCTACGCACACAATTTTTTGTACAACCAATGTGTGTGAAATCTGCAATAGCTAAGCTACTAGTCCTATAAGCATGATTATTTCTGTGGTGAAGCGTGGTTTGAGGTAGGTTTGGGAAGGTGAGGTTGAATGAGGAGGTGAGAGCGTATCCGCGCGGTTTTCACCTCCTTGGATGCGTCTCTAGGGTAAGGAAATATCCGCACGGTTTTCACCAACTTGGATATTGGAAAGAGAGGAAGGGAGGATATCCGTCGGGTTTTCACCATGTTGGATATCGGAAAAACACTCGCCACTTCACCACGTTGATTGTTAGGAAGGAAGTTCTCGTCAGGTTTTCACCATGTTGAGAATGTAGGGTTGTGGAGAAGGGTGAGTTGATGAAGAGGATGTAAGGTAAAGCCGCGGTTACACTTGCGGTGTTGGGCCCAACACCGAATATTCTTCGGCCTCTTCCCGCAAGTGTAACCGTGGGACAAATGCCCGAATGCGCGCGAATATTGGTGCTCGGGGATGCTCGGTCAAAAGGCGGTTTTTTGTCCCGAGTCAAAGGCGGCAAATATTCGCCAACTAGTGTCGTGCAGCACACACACATGCGGCCGAGTGTTTGCATTACGAAACTGCGTTCATCGTCCCTTGCCCGAATACGCGTCGATGCTCGGGGTTGAGAGCCAACACCGCATGTGTGTGCGTCAAGATTCGGCAAACTCCGAGCATAGGGCGAATATTCGGTGTTGGGCCCAACACCGCAAGTGTAACCGCGGCTTTAGAGAGAGAAGGCTCTGGTTTCAGGGAAGTCGAATGAATGTCGAGCTGGGCAAGTCGGGCACCTTATAAAGGCACCTCTACCCTCCCTTCGACCGAAGGAGAGCTACCTGGCCTCGTCCCTTGCACCGAGCAGCTCGACTTCTCCGTGTCATTATTGGTAACAATCTTACATATTTATAGGAATGGTATATTGTAAGGTTACCATGACAATTTCGTTAGTTTTATTTATTTTTTTTAAACTTGAGATACCTAGTTTTTTTTAATTTACCTATTCATTTGTTTGATCCGAACACAGTTTTTTTAAAATTTACCTATTCATTTGTTTGATCCGAACTGAACAACTTCCGGTACAGAAAACTCCAAATTGAAATCATGTTTGTTATTGTGCATAGCCTACTCAGTACACCTACCTATTCGCACTATTGCAAAAAAAAAACCAGTCATGCAGCATGACTTAATGAGCGAATTTTCAAAGAAATATTCGAATTAATGGCTATGGTTTTGAATAAAGGAAAACTTCGGTCTAAAATTTGGTTTTCTATGTATATTCTCTTCGTATTTATTTTAATTTGTACGTTTTGTCCATCCTGATTCTACCGTTTGTTATGAGTAGATTCCTTGTTCCTTCTGAATGGCCTTTCCTCTTGACTACGATTTCAGGCCTGGTATCTAAAACCAGTTCAAGATTTGCTCTACTAGGTAGGTAGATCCTTCCTTCTTCATTGATATTATTTTTATCATGTTAAGTACCTACCTACCTTTGAATATCAAATATTCGTATGATACTGATAATAAATTGATAAGATACCTACCTAACCTTCTTCCTCCTACTGTTAGTACCTAAATTGAATAATTTGAAATAGATTTTTTCTTTCGTCTTCCTTCTAGTAATACGTGGGCCGGTACTTGTCTATCTATGAAGGTATCATAACAATTATATGTCAAATGGGAAATTCAAGGAGTTGTACTAATCGTTTGCCTCCCCCTTTTTTGCTTCGAACTCTCGTCTTCAATTAATACTTCTCACATTTTTCAATCTGACCACTCTAAGGGGGTGGGGGGGGGGGGGGTAAGAGTTTAAAGATTATCCTAGTTTTGGGTAATTTTTGCGCACTTTAAATGCTCTAATTTAAGAACGGATTTAGATATCTAAAATCCGATTTCACCATCGTGTTCAGCGTGCAAAAACCTTTAAAATGAGGGGTCACTTGTTAGAAAATAACATTTTGGGGATTTTTGGGTAATTTTTGCGCACTTTAAATGCTCTAATTTGAGAACGGATCAAGATATCTAAAATCCGATTCCACCATCGTGTGCAGCGTGCAAAAACCTTTAAAATGAGGGGTCACTTGTTGGAAAATAACATTTTGGGGATTTTTGGGTAATTTTTGCGCACTTTAAATGCGCCAAAACCCTCCTTAGAGTAGGCCAATTTCGCCCATCTTCGAACTTAGCCTTTCGATTGCCAAGATAGATTTTTTGTGCAAATTTGAGCTGTTTATCTCAATTCTATCGAGAGTTATCGTCTGGAGTGACACATATATAAATATATATATACATATAAAAAGAGCGAATTTTCGAAGAAATAACCACGTTCCTTAATCTTCAAAGTGCTCCAGTTTGAGAACGGAATGAGATAGCGCAATTCTGATTTCACCATCGTGTTCAGCGTACAAAAACCTTTAAAATGAGGTGTCACTTGTCAGACTGTTTCATTTTGGGAATTTATGGGTAATTTTTCCCCCCTAAAACTCCCCAAAACTCCCCCTTAGAGTGACCCGATTCTGCCCATCTACGAACTTAGCCTGTCGATTGCCAAGACAGATTTTTCGTGCAAATTTGAACTTTTTATCTCAATTCTTTCGAGAGTTATCGTCTGGAATGACACATACATATATAAATATATATATAAATATATATATAAATATATAAATATATATATATATACATATAATTTTTGGTGTCTTTCGGCAGTGAATTCAGGATGGTCTGAAACGGATTTTGGTATAAAAATCTTTCGGAAATTCGAGTTTTAAAAATTTTGGACCGAGAACAATAGCTTCCTTTTCTTCGAAAATTCGCTAAAAACCACAGTCATGCAGCATGGCTATAAGAGCGAATTTTCGAAGAAATAACCACGTTCCTTAATCTTTAAAGTGCTCCAGTTTGAGAACGGAATGAGATATCGCAATTCTGATTTCACCATCGTGTTCAGCGTACAAAAACCTTTAAAATGAGGGGTCACTTGTTAGAAAATAACATTTTGGGGATTTTTGGGTAATTTTTGCGCACTTTAAATGCTCTAATTTGAGAACGGATCAAGATATCTAAAATCCGATTCCACCATCGTGTTCAGCGTGCAAAAACCTTTAAAATGAGGGGTCACTTGTTGGAAAATAACATTTTGGGGATTTTTGGGTAATTTTTGCGCACTTTAAATGCGCCAAAACCCTCCTTAGAGTAGGCCAATTTCGCCCATCTTCGAACTTAGCCTTTCGATTGCCAAGATAGATTTTTTGTGCAAATTTGAGCTGTTTATCTCAATTCTATCGAGAGTTATCGTCTGGAGTGACACATATATATATATATACATATAAAAAAGTGTTAAATTTCAGGAATCGTTTTAGAATGGTCTGAAACGGATTTCTATGAAGAAAATTTCCAAAAATTTATATTATTTAAATTTCGAAGCCATTGCAATAGCTTCATTTTCTTTGAAAATTCGCTAAAAGTAAATGAATGTGATGGTTTACTTAAGGTCTGGGGTGAAAATTGATGAATTGGCAATAGTTTACATTTACGCAATCAGATTACATCGAACGTAAATTTTGAGCCTCGAACCGTGACCGGAATTTGACCTGAGATGACATAATCTACGCGTGGGGTCCCCATCAATAATTCGTCACTTTGTAAAACAGTTGACCCTTTTCCGGCCCTACACCTGACTTCTCATCATCACCTATTTTTAACTGGTAAAAACGGAGATGAACCAACAGTCCCCACGTGTAGGTTTCTGACCTACCTGCGGCGAGTTGCGAGCAGTCGTAGTCATCCGGTCAGTAGAAATTCCGATTTTTGTCACGTTCAATGCGAGAGGAGCAGAGAACTCTTTGTGAAGTTTGAGGTACATTCAAATAATACGTATTTGCTAATTATGCTAACATTCTTCCTTCTTCCTAGCCGCTATGTTCAGCTATTCTGTTACAGGTATGGAATAGGTACCTACTCATCAACTCCGGATGTGAGAAAAATGTGTTTAGGCCTCCAGAATTTGTCGTACAGTTTTTGTGCCACCATGGTGCCAGGGAACGGCGCCACGCTGGCACCAGTGGTACCATCCGTCAGATAAATCTGTGTTTTATATAGCATGCTGAATCGAATGGAATCACTTTTAAAGCTCTATCAATCATCTTTACAGTGATTGATGAATATTCAGCAACAAAACGTTACGAAAAATAGCTGTTATTGAGCGTGTACATAGGCAGAATTTCAGCCTATTTCAGGGCGCCGTTATCGCGAATTTTTTACATTTTTAAATAGAGCTCGAACTTGGGAATTTTTTCAAGATAACACACACACAGACACACAACCCACGCACACACGAACACACGCACAGACACACAACCCACGCACGCACACACACACACACACACACACAAAGAGAGACATACAACCCACGCACATACACACACGACAAAATGCCACCAGAGTCTACGTATTTTTCGGCAATTAAGTACAGTTAGGTAAAAAAAATTAAATTTTTTTTACCGCCCCTATCTCCTGTAACGAGCCTCCCCCCCCCCCCCCCCCACCCCCCCAAACCACCAGTAATTTTGAACCATAGTAGGTAGGAACCCACGGCCACGACATATTTCCAAATTTCTGTCAAGTTTGAATGATTCGTTTGGACGCGAACAGATTATACACTCACGTCTTACACTCGATGTTGGTCTTACAAATAAGCGCAGCACTGCCATAAATAAAACATTAAATGAATCAGCACATTCGTACGTAACGATCTGAATAACGATAGTGCGACTTCTCTATATTTGTCCTCTGACAATGGTTAGGGAACGCTTTGTTCCATTCGATAAGAGCGTTGAGAAGTCGAGTTTGTCAAACGCGTTTCGCTAGGCAAAATATCTACAGAAAAGTGGGCTTGGTCGACCTTTTGAATATGATTATAACAGTCTCCTTGATAATGAAGGAGGCAGCAATTAAAGAGGCTGAGAGGGACACGAGGGATTGTTTGGATTTTAGCGTGGGATCGGCACGCGGGCAGCGTAAACGCGGTAGATTTGCGCCAAGTAGGAGCGAGAGGGAAGAAAGATTATCGCGAGACAACAGGTTCGTTTCTGTGGGAGTTCGCGATTGCCATCAGAAAGAATTCCGCGTGCGTGCACGCATCCCTGGTGCAGACTCCGATGCGGGGATTCTATCTCAGTCGGTTCGGGACAAACAAAAGTAAAGACTAAACACACAATGAACTCGTGCTCCAGTCTGTTTGCTGCATTTTAAATTATTGTTAACGTTCGTATTTGTTTGACCATACGAATTTATGATTTACTATTTAGAGCGGTTCTTCATTAATCACGCAGGCAAGTATGATGGTTAGAAAGAAGAGGGTATGGGAATAGATTCTAGCACAAGAATACCATGTATTTCCTAAGCCAAAATTATTTGGCGCAAGAAATTAGTTAACAATTAAGTTATTGACAACATATATTATGTATCGGTATCAGAGGAAAACTACCCCTCCTCAATTATTTTATTTACGAAAGCAATTCATAGCCACCTATTTCCACCTATTTTTAAATAAGTGTTTATGGTTCAAGAATTAGTCATCTTTTTTTTAGAACAGAAAAACAGGGTCGTGGAAAAAAGGGAAAATATTGTTATGATCGGGGAAAAACGGGATAATTTGAGTCTTGGAGCGGGAATATCAGATAAGGAGATCCGGCAGCGCTGATATAATACAAAAATGCCCCCCTGTGACACTATTATTATGTCAGACACTTATATCGGCATCAGAGGAAAACTACCCCTCCTCAATTATTTCATTTACGAAAGGCTTGACAATTCATAGCCCACCACGATCCCTTTATCTAGTTCCGCTTCTCACCTCGTTTCCAGAGACAGGGAAAAGGGGTAGTAACCGACTACCCGTCCTCCTGCGCCTGCGACACTGACGTCCTCTAGGAAGGAGTAAAACATGTAGCAAGATGTCGTGAGTCCCTCCCGGGAACACTCCACCAGTAACTTTAAGCTCTCACCAATATCCTCATGTAAAACTTACTTTCCGTCAATAAACAACTGAGTGGGGAGACAGGCCACAGAACCCAGGGAACACAACCTGGAGCCCCACTACCAACTCCCCACAGGGAGTTGGAGGGAGAGGCCTCCAGTTCCTATATAACCCTGGATCCTGGGGCTTTAGCCTCATTCGACACTTCCTCTAACTAGCTCTCTCTTCTCTCCTCTACCTTGCTCTCCCTCTCAGATGATCGGTGGATTACCGCCGCCTGAGAATTTACCTTCTCCCTCTTGTCTAGATGATCGGTGGACTACCGCCGCCTAGACAAGCACCTTCTCACCTAGATGATCGGTGGATTACCGCCGCCTAGGTAAATTCCTTCACTCACCTCCATCTCCTCCCCAAAAGTCGTAGATGATCGGTGGACTACCGCCGCCTGCGTCTTTTCTCCTTCACGCCACCGTGATGAACAAAATTCTAAATTCATCACACAAGACTTTTAGGTTCGTTTTTAGTTGTGCTTTGACATGCACACAAGGATCAATGACAGATTGATGATCCTTGAGTTGTGTGCATAACACAAAGCACACAACAATCACACTAAAAACGAACTTAAAAGTCTTGCTACATGTTTATATTGATGTTGTAAGGATCTTCTTTCTCAATACTGGTTGATGGGAGTTAGAAGGACAATTGAGATCCAGGTGTTTTTGAGATAGTTATTTAATTATAACGCAAGCTTTCAACTGCTCTCTGGCAGTCATCATCAGCTGTAAACCTATTAGACAATGTATAAAAAGATGTTATAAATTATCAATCAAAACTATAATGATGTCAGACAAAAAGTGAAGGGAAATAAGTAAAAACTCACCAGACATGCGTTGTAGGGCAAAATATCTTATCAGGAAAAACTGTTGATGATGTTTTGATAAATGGCAACAGTGTTACCAACATCTGTTTTGAAATTTACTGCAGTGTTCTGATTTATGTGAAGGGCTTCTAAAATTTTTCTCTTTTTCCAATTATGTTCTGTACCAATTATTTTTACTTGTTCAAAATTAAATTTATGGTTATCATTCAATGAATGTTCTGCTAAGGCGGTTGTGTTTTTCTTTGTTTTTATATCGTATTGATGTTCGTATATTCTTCTCTTCAACAGTTGTCCTGTTTCTCCTAAATATGATGATTGCCAATTATTACAACTGATTTTGTATACCACACCACTTTTCTTGCCTCTTTCTATCCTATCTTTCAAAGGAGTAAAGAAATTTAGCCTGAGATTGTTTTTGCCACTATGTCCTAATCTGAGGGTGGGGTCCAGGGTTCTGAGTGACTTTTCAATTTTGTAACTTGTTTCTCCAAGGTATGGGAATGGGAAATATTTAGGTGGGCTATTGTTATGGCTAGGTGGTGAGGGTAAGTTATTAGTTGTAGTGGTGGTGGGTTGTGATTCAGTCAGCAATTTGTGGACTAGTTGTACCTACTGGGTATCTATTATCAATTAGGATGTTTTTTATTTGTGGGATAAGTGAAGGGTTAAATCGGGAATCAGAAAGATTCAGAGATCTATTTATAAGGTTTCTGGCGCAGTTAATTTTGAAAGTGTATAGTTGGTTGCTTAAGAAATTTAAAATTCTTCCTGAATGGGTAGGTTTTGTGAAATGACATGTATCAATTGATTGATCTGAATTTTTAATAATTTTAACATCAAGAAATGGGATGGTGTTATTGCTATCTTCTTCTTCTGAAGTAAACTGTATATCTGGATGGAAGGAGTTAAATTTGGCTTTAATGCCATTTTGGCTCTATTTTAGTACCATCTACTGACAGTAACGTATAATCTACGAATTTGACAGCAAATTGAACTTGATTTTTGACTTGACGTAGGATAGAATCAAAAAGAGAATGGGCTGAGTGGAGATCCCATTGCTAATGAAGATTGATTATAGAATTTACTGTTGTATGAAAAATAGGCTGTCTCTAGGCAGAACCGTAAAATATCTTTGAAAAGTTCAAAATCTATCTTTGTGTGGGACATTACACAAACCCTACCCATTCAGGAAGAATTCTAAATTTCTTTAGCAACCAACCATACACTTTCAAAATTAACTGCGCCAGAAACCTTATAAATAGATCTCTGAATCTTTCTGATTCCCGATTTCACCCTTCACTTATCCCACAAATAAAAAACATCCTAATTGATAATAGATACCCAGTAGGTACAACTAGTCCACAAATTGCTGACTGAATCACAACCCACCACCACTACAACTAATAACTTACCCTCACCACCTAACCATAACAATAGCCCACCTAAATACTTCCCATTCCCATACCTTGGAGAGACAACTTACAAAATTGAAAAGTCACTCAGAACCCTGGACCCCACCCTCAGATCAGGACATAGTAGCCAAAAGAATCTCAGGTTAAATTTCTTTACTCCTTTGAAAGATAGGATAGAAAGAGGCAAGAAAAGTGGTGTGGTATACAAAATCAGTTGTAATAATTGTCAATCATCATACGTAGGGGAAACAGGACAACTGTTGAAGAGAACATCAATACGATATAAAAACAAAGAAAAACACAACCGCCTTAGCAGAACATTCATTGAATGATAACCATAAATTTAATTTTGAACAAGTAAAAATAATTGGTACAGAACAAAATTGGAAAAAGAGAAAAATTTTAGAAGCCCTTCACATAAATCAGAACAGTGCAGTAAATCTCAAAACAGATGTTGGTAACACTGTTGCCATTTATCAAAACATCCTCAACAGTTTTTCCTGTTAAGATATTTTGCCCTACAACGTATTTCTGGTGAGTTTTTACTTATTTCCCTTCACTTTTTGTCTGACATCATTATAGTTTTGATTGATAATTATTTATAACATCTTTTTATACATTGTCTAATAGGTTTACACCTGATGATGACTGCCAGAGAGCAGTTGAAAGCTTGTGTTATCATTAAATAACTATCTCAAAAACACCTGGATCTCAATTGTCCTTCTAACTCCCATCAACAAGTCTTGCTACATGTTTTACTCCTTCGTAGAGGACGTCAGTGTCGCAGGCGCAGGAGGACGGGTAGTCGGTTACTACCCCTTTTCCCTGTCTCTGGAAACACGTGAGAAGCGGAACTAGATAAAGGGATCGTGGGCTATGAAATGTCAAGGCTTTCGTAAATAAAATAATTGAGGAGGGGTAGTTTTCCTCTGATGCCGATATAAGTGTCTGACATAATACAGTGTCACAGGGGGGCATTTTTGTATTATATCAGTGCTGCCGGATCCTTATTTGACATTACCGCTCCAAGATTCAAATTATCCCGTTTTTCCCCGATCATAACAATATTTTCCTTTTTTCCACGACCCTATTTTTCTGTTCTAAAAAAATAGATGGCTAATTTTATTACATTTTCAATAACTGTTTCCACTCCTTTTTAATTCAAGACGATGATGTTCATTTCAATAACTAGGTACTTGGCATTCACAGTCTTTACATACCTACTTATTCTTCCTTCCGTTTTCGATACCTGTATACATATTTGGTACCTGGACAGCTTTTGTCCGATAAAAATGGAAAAAAATACAATAAAATAAATAGAGTAGGAGTAACTGTTTAATATAAAATATAATTCATTTAGATTCGATACCGACAGGCTGCAAACGTGGTAGCAATGAACTGCTACATTTTTCGTACAGGTGGTGGTTGGGGGAGGGGATCGGATCTCACTGAAAAATGATTTCACGCAGGTTAAGTGGGAAAAATGATTTCACGCAAGTTGGAAAAACAGAAAAAAAGGAGCTACGCAAAATTTACCGAAATGTTCCGATCTTTTCATCCGCTATGGGCTCTGAATTTTCCGCCATTCGGGAAATTTCCTGCCAATTGGCAGCACTAGTGTATATAACCCATGCGACAAGGACTTCGCAGCGTTTTTATAAACCTTCGGATTTGCTTTCCCACCTTTCTTTGTCAATGACATTTTCTGATTCAGGGGAATAAATTAATTTGAAAATGGAGTACCAACGTATTTTTTGGCAGCACACGAAACATACCAACACCAACTTGCCTTGGTGATTGCTGACATTCACCGGTGATAGCCCGGTGTTGAAAAAGGTTTAGGACTTCCACCAAGGGCAGTGGTAAGTAATTGTTGTACATTCCACCGGACACACAGTTATAGCGGTAACATAAATATTATAGAAGAGACCATCCGTCGAAACTTGAGAATTCGTTCATTCTCATAAAATGTATTTGCTATTTCGAATTGGGAATTAGTAGGTAGGGAACTATTACGTCAGCCAATGGCATGATCACAACCCAGTAGGTATGAAGAAAACACCAGGTAACACTTAAGAATAGATAGGGAAGCAAAGGGGACTGTTGAGACAACGTGATCTCGAATACAAATGGTGAGTTTCAGTAGCTCGCAGCCCATGATTCCACTCTGAAAATCCTCAATTCTTAGGCAACTCCACACTCCAAATTGTTCAACCAATAAAATCGAAAACGAATGGCGTTTCAATCCTCGATTGGTTTCCAGTCGCAGAGGCTGGACGGGATAGTCAGCTATGCCGATGACTTTATCTGCTAATAAATTAAGTTCCACGGACTAAATACACCAAAACATGTTAAACAAATTACAAGTTATAACCTGAGCATTAAGTGTCTGGCTAGCAACATAAAACTTATGGTAGTTCGATTTCGGAAAGTCCACGAAGCTATTGGTTTATTTTTATACAGTTACGATGTCTCCTTGAAAATAAAATTTTCGAGGCAGCTGCAAAGCTAATTCGAAAACGTATCAACGCAGGATAACCGCTAAGCCCAAAATGCGCTCAAACGAACTCTCAGCTGCAACCGTAAAAACGCTACTAACGGGACGGAAGACACCGTAAACATGCATTTTATTTCGTCCTTGGACTTTTAAACCCTCCCAGACGCATTCGGACCGACGAATTTCTTGATAAATGGATGGGACTGTGCCCCTGGGAGAAAAATCCCACGACGTCACCATCAGATCGGCGCTTGATCAATCTCAACGGACCTCGGGTTTATTTTCGGTACAACCCGTTTATATTTTCAACAGGGATACTGAAAAATACATTGCTCGAGGAATAAGATAATTGTTAATGTTTTATATTAAGCAGGTACTTATCAAACTAAAAGTGTCAAAATCTTCTACTCTGAATGAATACCTATTTTGATTTTCGAGGGTATGGTTTTTTTACGTTTTTAAATTGAAACTAAAGAATTTTTTGCGACCACCCGGAGCATTGTACGACCAAACTGTATAAATCTGGCCCACGTATCATCGCCAGGGAGCACCTGATTATGTTCGCGGATGGCTGTATGAAGTCGAGCTGGTTGTTCTGTGATATTATTCCATTTGAAGGATGATGGCTCTGTTGGATTTTGATTATAGGTATTTTTGCAGCTTGAACAAACGTTGAAGTATTATTGGGTAAATTATTAAAAAAACGGTAAATTATTACACAACGGTTTATTATGCTATCTACGCAGAAGGGGCATCTATACAGGTAAATTATTACACGACTGTATCATTTACCTTATGCTTCACGAATAACTAATAATAATCAATGATTCGATTTAGAGCTTTCCTGAGAGGTGCTCGAGGGTAGGTATTGACCAAAGAAAACAGTGATCTACGCAGAAGGGGCATCTTTACAGGTAAATAATAAACCGTTATGTAATAATATGCAGCGGTTTTATGCTCCAGTGGTTCATTATTGAAAATAGTAAACCAAAATACTTACTTACGGAGTTATTATTTGTTACTGATGATGGCTTGATCACAGAAACCAGTATAACAGTATATTTCCTGTGCATTCATGGAAATACACAAACTGACGGCAGCATAATATTTTTTGTGTATTCGTGGAAATAGTCCCTGAAGTTTGCACCGAAAAGCTTCGCCAACATGATCGTGAATGAAACGGTATAAATCCGGCCCAGATATCATTGCTAGGGAGCACCTCATTATAATCACGGATGGCTGTATGAAGTCGAGTTGGTTGTTCTGTGATATTATTCCATTTGAAGGATGATGGCTCTGTTGAATTTTGTTGATAGGTACCTACTTTTGGTTTATTATTTTCAATAATGAACCATTGGAATCGAGCATGAAAAAAAAAATTCTTAACCCCCCTCAAAATTTGATGGTTTACGTTTCAAGGTATGTAGAATCCAAAACTGCAATAAAAATATTTCTGTCTGTCCGCCGTACGCCGTACGCCTTACGGGCCACTTTTCTTAGTTACCATGAAAGAAAATTGATGAAATTCGGGTTATAGGTTCCGTTCGGGGTCTAGTTGGTCCTCGAAGCTCGACGTTACTGTGAGTCATCTGTAAGGGGTTCAAAATAGGGGTTGAAATTTTCAAAACGCCTATACCATTTTTTAACGTGAATATTTTTGCGGTTATAAATAGTTCTTGAACTTGCGAGTTTTTTAAGACCATCCGGAGCGTCGTACGTCCAGCCGTTCGTTCACAGTAAGGCCCCGAAGTTTGCACCGACAGGCATTTTCGACTCCAGTGTGAATGAAATTGTATACAATTCAAACCAAATCTCCTAACCAGAGACGCGCCCACAATAGGAAATTTGGCGGAGATGAAATCATTGCTAGGGATCACCTGATTATATTGGCGGAGTATGAAGTCGAGTTGGTTGTTCTGTGATATTATTTAATTTTGAAAAATGATGGCTCTTTTGGAGTTTGTTGGTAGGTAGTGAAACTTGAACAAACGTTGAAGTATTATTGATGGGTAAATTATTACTACGGTAAATCATTACTCAACGGTAAATTATTACACAACGGTTCATTATACCATCTACGTAGAAGGGGCTGGAGTTTGTTGGTAGGTACTTTTGCAACTTTTTTCACTCCTCATCAACAATTTCTTTTCAGAACTTCATTATGTGTGTTTCTTTTTGTTAGGTACTGTTTGTCATCGGCAGAATTATTTTAGCAACATTTAACTCGTGATTTAGGTAGGTACCTAGTAACGAGTACGGGGTTAGGTACTAACCTACGGAGGGTCTGCGATCTACATTATACGTATAGAATAGTACATATCATATTATATAGACGGGTTATCTATACATAGAGCTGTGATCTGTAACGGAAGGGTATTCTATACAAAATAATAAACCGTTGTGCAGGGATTTGCAGCGTTTTTAACTTCAACAAGGAACTTTATGCTTCATGAATAACGATGACTAATTAATTATAGAATTCTTGGATCTACCGCATATTAGTTGTGAAACTGCAACTCCCCGGCTGGCTCCGGGTACTCGATTTAGGGCTTTCCTAGGGGGAGCTCGAGGGTAGGAATTGACCACAGAAAACATGGGCATCTTTACAGGTAAATAATAAAGTGAATTGTAATAATTTACAGCGTTTATTTTCAATCTATCGGACATGGATTTGTGTTTAAATTGGAAGGCCTCGACAATGAGGACAACTCCGAATTTTTCTTCACCCACGATTCCTACTGTTCTATCAAAATACTGCAGAAATTTCGCTCGGGGTTTCTTCGGCCGCGGAAGCCTTCACACGTGTTTACCGGCACGCAGCGAAGGTAAAGAGTCGGACGCGTTATCGCAATGATATTGACACGGTGACATTGTCGCACCGCGATATTGTTCACTGTGATATCAGTATCGTAACGGGATGACATCGGTGCGGCGCGAGACGGGGCCAATGAGCCCGGGCAAGGACGCGGGACAGCCGGAAGGTCGAGATCACCTTTTTCGCCTTGTTTGCTCCAACGCGCCAGGCTCCACTCAAGAATACAATTATTCATCTCTACAGAAAGGCGGATCCAGTATTTTGAAAGGGCGAGCGGGGGCTAACCGGGAAATGTTTAACAAAATTCTAAACCGAACGGGATTTTTAATGTATATTTCAGTCTTTTAAATTGATATCAATGTGCATTATCTTATCCAGAAAACTCGAAGTTTGTACATTTTTTTGTTTGTATGCATTGATGCGCTTTTTTCTAGCGACCTCTTCAAACACCGGATACACTATAGGCTACATGAATTTTTCCAAATCTGACTCCTTCATCGTAACCTCGGCGATCATCATTCACGACGACAGATCGTTTACATTTCGCTGTAACTAATGGAAAGTGATTTTCTCGCTGATTCCAACGAAACCAAAACGATTTCTGTGCGATGAACCGTTCGTCCGTTATAAGACGATGTTGGGAATGTTGCCTGGTGGGTAAGTAGGAAACTCGCCTGTTCACCGCAACGCACGGGTAATCCAGCTAAATTTAAATAATATCATTACAATTCTTCTCTACAGAAAACTTTTTATGAAATACCAGTCCCCGCCCATGGCCGGCTTCACCGTGATTACAACATGGTCAAGATATGTTTATAATACAGTCCCCAATTTACAGACGGGCCAACTGGGCATTTGGCTCCAGCATCAGTTTTTGAGGGGCGAAAGAAAATTTGAGGGACGGAAAAAAAAGATTTTTAACGTACGGTAATGATTTTCAAAAATGAGGCAAATTATTACACAACGTTCCATTATTTACCTGTATAGATGACCCTTCTGCGTAGATCACTGTTTTCTGTGGTCAGTACCCACGAGCTCCCTCCAGGAAAGCCCTAAATGGAGTACTGGACGCGGCCCAGGAATTAAAGTTTCATACAAATGCGCGGAATTCAATAATTCAATTATTAATTATTTGCAGTTATTCATGAACTCCCGTCGTGTGGCCACCGATTTCTAATTGAAGGATTATTTGTGACTAAGTGCTGCAACAGCGCAATGTTTCTCAGTCAATTTCGAAGGTCGGCCCAAACTGCCTTGTACATGTGTGTATTCAGAGAATTATTTGTTTCAGTACCATAAGGTAAATATAAAACCGTTGTGTAATAATTTACCCAATAATACTTCAACGTTTGTTCAAGCTGCACCTATACATGTACATTATTGCACAATGGTTTATTATGTGCCTTATGTTTCATGAATAACTACAAATAATTTTGATTGAATTACTGAATCCCGCGCATTTGTATGGAACTTTAATTCCAGTACTCCATTTATGGCTTTCCTGGGAGGAATTCGAGGGTATCGACCACAGAAAACAGTGATCTACGAAGAAGGCATATATGCAGGTAAATAATAAACCGTTATGTAACATTTTGCAGCGTTTTCTTTTTGATTTTGTTGCTTCTATTTTTTGTAAAAAAAAAATAGAAGTTTTTACTGTAGAATACTGCCATGGACAGAGACGTAAAATTGGACATTTTAGACGTAAAATTATTACGTCTAAAATCAAATACCTACTTTAGATTACTTACCTATATTTAAAACTCTTTGAACAATAGGTAGCAACCTATACAGTGAACTATAAACTCATGTTTTATTAACGGTAGTCATAACAGCCATATCAAGTCGCAAGAATCATTTATCAAATATGAAAATAAGTATTTAGTTGCAAAATGGTGGTTTTAAAACTGATAATGAATAAGCTTGAATTATTAACATTTTATAATGCTTGAGGGAACTTTTAAAAAAAGATTGTATATTACCTACCCAGGGCGCTAGGTACCTGAAATTGGGACCTGACAGTAGGTCGAATAAAGTTTTCTTGTTACAAGGAAAGCTCATGTTATCCATAGCTACATTTCGGCAAATGTGGGAGGGGGGGGGGGAAGGCTAAAGCCCCTCTTATCACCTCTCGTGATCCGCCACTGTCTCTAGACCAATCCAATAGACCAAATTAGTCTACAGGAATAAAATGGTTTATTGGTTTTTGTCGGCCCATTGATTGAATATGGGAGGATCAGTAGAAAGAGCTCCCGATATGATAGGTTTCAAATCGGGTTGTATCGCGAATGTCATTGCAATTTGACTGTCTTTGCAGTACACAATAAATCCTGGGCAAGGCAGTAATGAATTCGCAAGTTGTGAAGTCACGTTGTCGTCACCGAAGTGAAGTCACCTTTCTCGGTTTTCACAAAGCCTGAAGGAATTTAGTGCTGAAATAGGCAGATTTTGTGAGAGTACAGAACCCAATTTTGAGGTTTAAAGTTCGAAATTCAGACTCGTGCGCATCTCCTGTTGTCCCTACGCTGCACAAGAATTATTCCACGTACGCAACAGCACATGAGTATGCTACATATTATGCTATAGCACAACTTCCACGTATAAAGGTTTGGCTGGCGTAAGAAGTGAATAACCATTGTAACTACCTCCAAACTTTGCAATGCAACTTCTGCTTATGCTGAATAACAGTAAATAAGCGAGATGAGATAGAACATGGATGGCATGTGTCCTATGGAGGTTGGCTCCACGTCCAATGAACCACGACAGGTGCCAGGATATTTGAGAGGTCAGGACGTTTGTTTCTTAACAGGATGCTTCAATCTCAAAGTACAGATCGATGACGTACTACATAGGTAACTATTTTGGAACTTGTAGGTGAGTGAACCTACGAAGCTATAAACGCCCAGGCCGGAAATGAGAGCGGGTGAGGATATTTGTGGTGTCGGAGGGCTTTCGACAGACAAGGGACGTTCTGTGTGGGCCGCCTAATGACAGGTTATGGGCCCGCGGTGAGTGCGTTCCTCCCGGCCTGGATGATTGGGGGTACTCGAGTCAACACGGCGCTCATTGTCCCAGTCGGCCCGAGGAGTCGCGGAGTCCGGAGCTGAGGAAGTGAAGATGCAGTTTGGATGGAGATGACCGCGGAAACTGGGATGTCCGCTGAACAGGGTCTGTCAGGGAGGTCAGCGCCGTCTTGGAAATGGACACTGAACGAGTAACATAACAGATGATCTGCCACTAACTTGATTGCTGGTTCAAGTCGATTTAAAAAAAAAACAAAAAACTGGGCGCTGCGGCGCCAAACATCAATCAAAACTGTATACTTTACTGGAGCTCTACTGGGTCTGCTGACCAGATGTCTCGCGCAAAATAGCTCAATAATAGCTATTTTTTGAAACGTTTTATGGCTAAAAATGTAGGTATCAACCACTTTAAGGATGATTGATCAAGCTTTGAAAGTTATTTCATTCGATTCAGCGTGCTGGAAAACATCACAAACTATACCCAACACACATTTATCTGACATATGGCACCATTGGGCCAGAGTGGCGCCATTTTCTGGCACCAAAAACTATACAGCTAATTCTGGAGGCCCAAGGAGCGGATCAAGAAAAGCATCATCCTCTCCTGGGCAGCGGGGAAGGAGATGGCTTTATTGCCCCGCCCAGGCGTGATACTTGAGAAGAAAAAAACTGAATCTGCTGATTTCGAAACTGGAGGACAGAATCCAAGGGCCATCCCTCAACTACCCTGCGCTCAAGGAAAATCGAGCCAAATCAAATCATCAGATCTGCGGTCGAATGCTTTCTAATAGCATGAGCAGAGGCTCTCAAGTCCCAATAAATGAATGAAACTATGAGAGCTACCGACGTAATGATGGCCCAGCATCCTCAAAGTTTATGCGTAAGAAAACGAATAGTTTGTGACTCCTGATTGCAAATATACCTACTCCATGTACAACACCTCCCTCTTATCACTGTACCAGGAGTAGGCAGTTCGCGCTCCTATATAATATGTCAATTATAATATACACAATATAAGTACGGTATACTTTTTTTTTTTAAACCTCAACCGAAAGATCTTAATGGGAAAAATCTTGATGGGACCTACCAGCTAAGCAAATAAGTTCGAAAATTGTTTGCTGCGTCACGAATAGTGCTCGTCTGAGGCTGAACCAGATTGGTTCGTATTTAGGTATGACCTTCTCACCTCGAGGGCCACAATAAAGAATCAGGACCTCAATACTGATCATCGATTATACACAGCTGCAAACTGTACAAGTAGGTATGCTAGGTATACCTAGTAATAGAACCCACAAACAGAATAAAACCATAAACAATCAATGCAGAATAAACAAAAAATAAACCTTTAGCTTACCACCAATAGAATTTATTCAATACAAGGTTTTCGCTCAACTTCTGAGCATCATCAGGTGGGTACTCCTGATGATGCTCAGAAGTTGAGCGAAAAGCTTTGCACTGAATAAATTGGTGGTAAGCTAAAGGTTTATTTTTTGTTTATTCCACATTGCAAGATGGCTTACCACATAAGGTGTGAAAAAATTCGATGAATACATGAACAATCAGTTATTGACCAAGATTTTTGATAAAATGCGAAAGCTGAACACCGTAATTATGATGATTATTTAGAAAAGTATATTATTATAATGTGATATCAACGGGTGTCTACCAAGTAAAACTTCTGTTTTGACAGACTGCATCAGATAGGCTGACCTGAACAGACAACTTGAAAAGCGTTACTATCGATTAGCGGTTGTATCGGGTCCACTGATGGAGGGCGTATAAAAATCAACAACGAGAAAAGGGAGGGGAAAAAATCCCTCATTTGTTTATGCTTGAGGTGCCTTTCATGTGAAACTCCATCCCTTTTGGACACCCGACCCTTACAAAGAGCAGGGAGCCGTCATGCAAGGTGTTGTTGGACAGAGTGTTGTTCGAGTGAGTGTTTACTCAAGAAAAGAAGAAGTGGGCTTTCAAACCCCGCACAAACGGGCTCCGAAGTTGATCTGATCGGTTTGGATGTTCGACTGAGGCAGAGAATTAAGAATAACTTTTCGGGAGAACAAATCTCCAGACTGGCCCTCCTGTTATAGGATTGGAAGGTGAGTTCCATTAGGAGGAGCTGAAATCGGAACAATTTAAATAGATTACATGAATCGCTTATTAAAGAACGGAAAGTCCCTCTTAACTTATTGTAAATTTCTCGCAGGGATGACCATCCAGACTCGTAGCAGGTATTTATTTTACTATAAACCCTCACCCCCTCCCTCCAGATGATCAAAATTTCTATGATAGCAGTTTTCCAGCTGGACCACCCTTAACCTCCTCATGTTTCGGAAGACCCAGAAAGGTAGTTTGCTACAATAGTTTAGTTTTCCTCCACTTCCCGTGACCTACCGGTCTGATTTTTGAAAATCCTAACAGACTGCAATCCCTAGGTCGAAACAGCGAGCCTTTGTGAAAACAGTGGGACGAACACTCCCAAAAGAGAGACACCTGAGAGACTGTGCCCTATATTTTATTTATTATTTATTTATTTTATATAATGTACATGATTTTTTAAATCCAGTACATAGGGTATCCAGCTCATTAAGTTGATAGGTACCTGTTGATTTTTAACAACTGTGCCCTATAAGTGGTGATGGACGAAAGAACGACTAGTTATGTATATGAATAGGAACGTAGCACGTACATCTCTCTGAAATGTCAACAGTCTCCCTCTCTACTGACTGAGTCGAACTGGACTTGAGCCGAAGAAGGTACGTTGATATCAAGAAGAGAACTACGCATCTGCAATTTAATGTCGCAAAAAATGAGGAAACAATTTTTTTCTTCGAAAACCAACTTTGCACCCAAAATTTACATTCGAAAACCTCAGACGAAGAACATGAAGTAACAAAAGGTCTGTGGCAAAAAGAGGATTCAAATATTATGTTTACCCACCCTTTCCAGGCTACCATGGGTCCTATTCTTGAGATTAAACTGCATCTTAGCTGAGTATTTGCCTAATCAGAGAAAAAGATATACCATCGGAAAGTGATTCTTGAGAAGTTTTTCCTGAAATTGGTACGGGTTTTGGTGGCCGATTTGAGGTTGAAATGGGCGTATGAAAAAAATCAAAAAATCAAAATCCCCTTTTGTCCTTACTTATCCGTAGTAGGTAACTTTTATTGGATTCATTTTAGGTCTTTTCCGCTCTTTCCAAAGATCCCGTAAATTTTCTGTAGGACGAATATATATTAACGGAGTACAAGGTCATAAAGGCGTAAATAGCGAAAGGTGCCGTAAAAAAGTAAAATGGCTGTAACTGGAAAAATAAGCGTTTTAGGAAAAGATTCCAGGAGAATTGTTTTTGTTCGTAGGGGTCACAGGAATCGATCCATTGCAAGTGTGACACCTTATCACGTGATACCCTGTATATTAAGTATCAACCAAGGGTCACTAATTGCTAACTGGACAGCTGCAGCCGCTGCCTGAAGCTAAGTAACAAAAACAGCTTTGCACAAGGAAGTTCTTTGTCTCTCCATTGAACGTGGAACTTCCATGCACAATGAATAAGTAGTAATCCAAAAGAGAAAGTTCTGATGCTGTGTGTGGGTCCTTTTATGAGCAGCGTTTTCTATGAAACGAAGTGTCGAGAATTATCTCGCACTTTCCATAAACGGACTAAAAGATAAAGGGAACTGAAGGCTGAAGCACGAAGAGTTTGGTTAGTTCATTTTTATCTTTGGCGGAAAAGTTGATTGTACACGAACCTCGGGCTTAGCACGAGTGAGAAATCTGGTGACTGAGGAGTAAGCTACAAAAGGCCAACAGGCATCGTAATTAGACAGCTTATTACCTACCAATCGTGAGCCGCACCGCCACGGCTTACCGTTGGGGGGCGAGAAGGGTAATTTTTGGAAACTATGAGCTCCTCTGCATGCTTATAAGGAATTTTATAAGAAAGTTCTTGTTGATTCTCAATGCAATCAATCAATGCGATCATATATACATTACACAAGTTGTAAAATAAAGACAATAATTAATAAATCAAGGAATATAGCAGCACGCATTTGAAATGAAAGGACGCTGATGACCTTAGTAATTAAAAATGTAAAAGAATATCCTGCTTACAAATATGAAAATACGCTTGATTATAAATAACAGCGAAATAAGAAAAAAATACACTGCCAAGGTGATGGCACAGGAGCTTCCTCGTCACAATCAGAGTGACCCATTATAAAATAGAACAGACTCGGAAGCAAAATAACATAACATTACATTACATTACATTACATTACATTACATTACATTACATAACATTACATAACGTGAAATATACATATTACATAACATTACATTACATAACATTACATGAAATATACATATTACATAACATTACGTCCATTATACATAATTGCGAAAGTTATGCGTGTTTGACAAATTTCACGTTAGCGCATGCGCAGGGCGAACCGCTGGCTCTATCATGTTGAAATTTATATGGGACCTCAATGGGCCCTACCCGCTTAATCCCTGAGAATTACATTGAAATTGGGTGAAATCTTTGGTTACTACGGCTGTAACAAGGAAATTGAATCTATTTCACGCCAGCGCATGCGCAGAGCGCACCGAGGGTCCGATCATGCTGAAATTCATACTGGAACTCACTAGGCCTTGTCCAAACAACCCTTGAAAATTTGAGCGAAATTGAATCAAAATTGTGAAAGTTATGCGTGTTTGTTGAATTTAACGTTAGCGCATGCGCAGGGCGTACCGCTGGATCAATCATGTTGAAATTTGTATGGGACCTCAAGGGGCCTTATCCGCACCATCCCTCAAAATTTGAGCTGAATCAATTCAAAATCGTGGAAGTTGTGGCTGTAACAAGGAAATGCGGACAGATTCACAGACTCACAGACTCACAGGCTCACAGACCCACAGACCGACAGACACGGAACCAAATTTGTTCAGTAGGCTTTGAAACGCAAAATGCAAGTGGAAATTTTGATTTCTGAAGACAAAAATTTTTTGGCTCACGAAAGTGAACACAAGGCTTCCGCTGCTTCGCAGACTCGGAAGCAATAATAATAATAAGAGATGAGTAGCTGAATAAGTCTCAGTTAGTGAGCCAGCCTATAGGAGACGCAGCAGTAATTGTGGTGCTGTGACGTATAGGCGAGCTTGGTTTCTTCATTGTACATATCTGTTGGTTCTCTTCATTCATTTAGGGAAAAAGCTCTCAGCCTAAGTGCATAGACTATGTACTTGTTGTAAATGGCTTGGTAACGACCAGGAGAATTGAAAGACAATAACTCTCGTAAGATCTGGTGAGCGGCAAGAATAGACAGGGTATCGGTGGTGGGGAACTCAGGAATCAGAGGAGCCAAGTAAGAGTTCCTGTAAGGTATGTAGAGAGGGCAAAGAAAGAGGAAGTGAACTATTGACTCCAACTCATTCCTCTCTCAGCTCCGGGGCTCCTTCAGATTGTGGATGACGGTGAGGTTGCACGCTTAAATGATGCTGATCTTCTTGGTTCTCAGTTCAGCAATATTATGGAGAAGTGGCACAACCAGTGGGTGTCGGTGGACATAGAACTCCGTCTGAACTCCAGGTGTAATGATTACTTCCGCACGATAATGCATGTATGGAGAGCCGGAAGCCTACCTGGGAAAAATGCTGTCACTGGAAGAGGAAAGGGTGATTGCCCAGCTCCGCCTTTCGTATGCCGACCGCCTACAGTTGTACATCAGGGGGCTTAAAATACGTCATAGACTGTACCGGAGGATGCATGAACTGCAATAGGAATGAGTTGGATTCTGAATACACCAACCAACAGACAGTTTCATCCAACAGTCAGAATAAGAATACCCATGAAACCTCAAAAAATCACTTCTATGCCAGGAATCGCCCGAACTAGTGCCCGTTAGAAAGAATTAAGTTGAAGATAATCAAATTCTGCGTCATTAGAGCCCAAATCAAACTCTCCAGGATTGTAACCATGATTTATTTTAAAAGCAGGTAGCTAGGTACTTTTCCAGTTTTAGCGAATTTTCAAAGAAAATGAAGCTATTGCAATGGCTTCGAAATTTAAATAATATAAATTTTTGGAAATTTTCTTCATAGAAATCCGTTTCAGACCATTCTAAAACGATTCCTGAAATTTAACACTTTTTTATATGTATATATATATATGTGTGTCACTCCAGACGATAACTCTCGATAGAATTGAGATAAACAGCTCAAATTTGCACAAAAAATGTATCTTGGCAATCGAAAGGCTAAGTTCGAAGATGGGCGAAATTGGCCTACTCTAAGGAGGGTTTTGGCGCATTTAAAGTGCGCAAAAATTACCCAAAAATCCCCAAAATGTTATTTTCCAACCAGTGACCCCTCATTTTAAAGGTTTTTGCACGCTGAACACGATGGTGGAATCGGATTTTAGATATCTTGATCCGTTCTCAAATTAGAGCATTTAAAGTGCGCAAAAATTACCCAAAAATCCCCAAAATGTTATTTTCTAACAAGTGACCCCTCATTTTAAAGGTTTTTGCACGCTGAACACGATGGTGAAATCGGATTTTAGATATCTAAATCCGTTCTTAAATTAGAGCATTTAAAGTGCGCAAAAATTACCCAAAACTAGGATAATCTTTAAACTCTTACCCCCCCCCCCCCCCCCCACCCCCTTAGAGTGGTCAGATTGAAAAATGTGAGAAGTAATAATTGAAGACGAGAGTTCGAAGCAAAAAAGGGGGAGGCAAACGATTAGTACAACTCCTTGAATTTCCCATTTGACATATAATTGTTATGATACCTTCATAGATAGACAAGTACCGGCCCACGTATTACTAGAAGGAAGACGAAAGAAAAAATCTATTTCAAATTATTCAATTTAGGTACTAACAGTAGGAGGAAGAAGTTTTCCTTTATTCAAAACCATAGCCATTAATTCGAATATTTCTTTGAAAATTCGCTCATTAAGTCATGCTGCATGACTGGTTTTTTTTTTAGGTTTGCCACATTACACGACAAGGCCAAGAAAACGAAGAACTTCTCACAAGAAACTCATAAAAAACTGAGAAAACCGATTCGCCGACACGCCCGATTCTGCCAACAAATCTGAGCATATAATATGAGTCATAAACTAAGCATTTTGTACTCACTATACACTGAGAGACCGTACTGCCGAGCAAATTAACTATGCTATTAAGGCCGGATGACCAAGGTTCATACCTGAAAATAAAATAAAATGATAATACGGACATACTTTGATATAAACATAGCTGTATCATCAGGTGTATTTTCCGTAGTTTTCAAGGATGTAACTGAGATAGTACACATCACTACAATAGTCGTACTAGTTATTTATGCGCTTGGACTATACGTTTGAAAAATCTATAAATTCAAAGATGACCCGTCATAAAAATTTCATTATTTAAGTTAACTGACGTGTGTTACCGTCAAGTTACGGATGCTGCAAAACCCTTGTCACATGGGTTTATTATTCTACTGGACAGACGTACAGAACGTTTGGCTGTTCATTTATTGTTTCTTTCATGTGCAATTATTGAAATGGCCATTTTTGATAGATCCACCAATTTTGGCCCCCAAAAGCACGAATTAGGCTCGGCTTTTTTTGGTTTATTATTCTGTGAATAATACACCTATGTAATCGCTCAGCAAAAAATTTTTATAACACCCCCTCAAAATTTTTTCTTTTCCGTTTCAAGGTACGTAGATTCCAAAAATGCAATGTCCGTCCGCCGTACGCCGTCCGCCGTACGCCGTCCGCCGTCCGCCGTACGCCGTCCGCCGTCCGCCGTATCACGTGTACAGGCTTCATTTTCGGTCTAAAAAAATCGTTCTTTCTCACACATGCTCCATTTGGGCCCTAGTTGTGTCCCGAAACTTTTCAGCCCGATCGGAATATACCCAGGGGTGTTATGAGTGAAAATGTGTATAAAAATAGGTACTTTTTGCGTTTTAGCAACATGTTGGTAACATGAGCTTTTAAGGTATCGTTTTTCATGTTTTTGGGGACGAGAAGACCGAATATGAAGTCGATTTTGACCAAAGAATAGAAAATTGAGGTTCTACCAGATGTTCAGCTCCCAAAATTGATTTTTTATTAGTCAAAAACCTGGAAAATCGTCTGAAATCACCATCAATTTGTAGAATAACACTAGAACAAGTATCAAGAAGTGGATCAAGACGATTAAATTGCACTATCAATGATCAAGGATAATTTGAAAAAAAAAAAAAGGAGCGTACCTAATTCGTGTTTTGGGGGCCAAAATTGGTGGAAACCACCAAAAATAGCTATTTCAGTTATTTCAAATGAAAGCAAAAAAAATTCAGTCATGCAGCATGACTTAATGAGCGAATTTTCAAAGAAATATTCGAATTAATGGCTATGGTTTTGAATAAAGGAAAACTTCGGTCTAAAATTTGGTTTTCTATGTATATTCTCTTCGTATTTATTTTAATTTGTACGTTTTGTCCATCCTGATTCTACCGTTTGTTTATTACGTAATTGTACTAAGTGCTTATTTATTTGATCGCTGTGGGTAAATTCAAGGAGTTGTACTAATCGTTTGCCTCCCCCTTTTTTGCTTCGAACTCTCGTCTTCAATTAATACTTCTCACATTTTTCAATCTGACCACTCTAAGGGGGTGGGGGTAAGAGTTTAAAGATTATCCTAGTTTTGGGTAATTTTTGCGCACTTTAAATGCTCTAATTTAAGAACGGATTTAGATATCTAAAATCCGATTTCACTATCGTGTTCAGCGTGCAAAAACCTTTAAAATGAGGGGTCACTTGTTAGAAAATAACATTTTGGGGATTTTTAGGTAATTTTTGCGCACTTTAAATGCTCTAATTTGAGAACGGATCAAGATATCTAAAATCCGATTCCACCATCGTGTTCAGCGTGCAAAAACCTTTAAAATGAGGGGTCACTTGTTGGAAAATAACATTTTGGGGATTTTTGGGTAATTTTTGCGCACTTTAAATGCGCCAAAACCCTCCTTAGAGTAGGCCAATTTCGCCCATCTTCGAACTTAGCCTTTCGATTGCCAAGATAGATTTTTTGTGCAAATTTGAGCTGTTTATCTCAATTCTATCGAGAGTTATCGTCTGGAGTGACACATATATAAATAAATATATATATATATACATATAAAAGTGTTAAATTTCAGGAATCGTTTTAGAATGGTCTGAAACGGATTTCTATGAAGAAAATTTCCAAAAATTTATATTACTTAAATTTCGAAGCCATTGCAATAGCTTCATTTTCTTTGAAAATTCGCTAATAAATGAACAGCCAGCATTTCTGTAGGTATGTCCGGTAGAATAATAAACCCATGTGACAAGGACTTTGCAGCGTTTTTAACAGAGTATTTTTTATCATTGATAGTACCCTTTAATTGTCTTGATTCACCTGTTGATACTATTTCTAGTATTATTATACAAAAGTATGGTGAATTCGGACAATTTCCCAGGTTTCTGACTCATAAAAAATGAATTTCGGGAGGTCTTCTCGCCCTAAAACACATGGAAAACGATACCTCACAAGCTCACGTTCACTAAAACCTCAAAAATCCCTCGAAAACCCCTACTTTTACACCCATTCTTCACCCGTAACACCCCTGGGTATATTCCGATCGGGCTGCAAAGTTTCGGGACACAACTAGGGCCCAAATGGAGCATGTGTGCGAAAGAACGATCTTTTTAGACCGAAAATTAAGCCGGTATACGTGATACGGCGTATGGCGTATGGCGAACGGACATTGCATTTTGGTTTATTATTCTGTGAATAATACACCTATGTAATCGCTCAGCAAAAAATTTTTATAACACCCCCTCAAAATTTTTTATTTTACGTTTCAAGGTGCGTAGATTCCAAAAATGCAATGTCCGTCCGCCGTACGCCGTATCACGTGTACAGGCTTCATTTTCGGTCTAAAAAATTCGTTCTTTCGCACACATGCTCCATTTGGGCCCTAGTTGTGTCCCGAAACTTTCAGCCGGATCGGAATATACCCAGGGGTGCTATGAGTGAAAATGTGCATAAAAATAGGTACTTTTTGTGTTTTAGTAACATGTTAGTAACATGAGCTTTTGAGGTATCGTTTTCCATGTTTTTGGGACGAGAAGACCGAATATGAAGTCCATTTTGACCAAAGAGTGGACAATTGTGGTTTTAACGAAGTTTCAGCCTTAAATTTACGTTAAATTTTGGTCTAAAATCGTCATTCATCCACACACACGGTTTGGGTCCCCACTTGGGAACACTTTTGGGTCCTAGTTGTGCTCCGAAACACGGCAGCCCGATCGGCATACACCCAGGAGTGTTATAGGAGAAAATGTGTAAAAATAGGGGTTTTCGAGGGATTTTTGAGGTTTTAGTGAACATGAGCTTGTGAGGTATCGTTTTACATGTTTTTGGGCGAGAAGACCGAATATTAGGTTGATTTTGACTGAAGGGTTAAGAGTTGAGGTTGTAGTGAAGGTTATGCTCCCGAAATTCATTTTTTATGATTCAAAAACATCGGAAATTGTCTTAAATCACGATAAATTTGTATAATAACACTAGAAGTAGTATAAACAGGTGAATCAAGACAATTAAATGATACTATCAATGATCAAAAAAATCTGTTTAAAGGAAAAGCCGAGCCTAATTCGTGTTTTTGGGGGCCAAAATTGGTGGAAACCATCAAAAATAGCCATTAATTGCAATAAATGAACAGCCAAAATTTCTGTACGTATGTCCAGTAGAATAATAAACCTGTGACAAGGACTTTGTAGCGTTTTTGGAATCTACGCACCTTGAAACGTAAAAGAAAAATTTTTGAGGGGGTGTTATAAAAGTTTTTTGCTGAGCGATTACATAGGTGTATTATTCACAGAATAACACACCAAAAGCGTGCGTCATCATTGCCTTCTCGGTCCCGCACGTGGGAACTGAGTGAGAGGGACATAGGTAGAGATACCAGATGACGTCACGTGGTTTTTCTTTGGCTCATTCCCGCCAAACTACTCGGATTTCGGAGCTGAAAATTAGGATGCTGGGATTTTCGAGGGCGCTGAATCCGACTCCGAGGTCAAAAAGAGCAAATTCCGACCCTCGTCCATTCCTCACCGTGTAGGCAATTGATTTTTGTCGAAGCAAGGTTCGGTGGCACAACGCACCAACGTTTAACGCGAAACCCGCTAATGAAATTCGAAGCCATGAACGGGACTTGACAATGCGGCGGGCCGAACACGATTTTCCATCCTATTATTTTATTTTAGAAATTCTTCTGTGCCTACCCATCTCAAACGGACAAATAAAACGAAAACTTATCCCGGGGGTTTACCATTCGCAGATTGTGTATTAACATACAATACCACGGTAAGTCATTAGGGCCCCCTCTTGATGTGGAAGTGGTGATTCTCATCCCTTTTGAATGGAGCGGGAATTTCGTATACCTTCACTATGTCGAGGTGCTAGGCGGGTGGGTATATGTCGGCCACTATTTATATGACCTTACTTCACCTGTAAAGACATATCAGTCGCGTAAAATAAAAAAAAAACTTCGTCACGCTTTTCCCTACCGCCGCGATAGCAGTTTATGTGATCATGTAAATTGGAATCCGTTTTTATGCCGCTGTCGTGAGGTAGGTGAAGCATCTCCCAATTGAAATTCGTCGTACTGGAGACCGAAAAATAGAAAATATAAAAGTAAAAAAAGCAAAAACAAATCATTTTTAACGAGCTTTGATGGGCGAAGAGACGTCACAGGGGGACATAAAACTGCTCGAGCCCCGAGCTACCTGATGGCAGATAAAAGTGTCAGAGGTCTTGAGGTAACGAGCTCAATGATTCAGGTGCCTAATCACCTACTTCGGACAAAGTACCTGCTACACTTAACAGTATTCTTACTACCAAGAATATTTGCTGATTGCTTTTAAATATTGAGTGCGCGCACGCTGACTTTTCCTTACGTTTGTCAACCACTCTCGAACTCTTTTGCTAACGTCATTTCAAATGTACCACAAGTAGAACCCCATCAAGAGCAAACAAAATTTTACTTTTGATGCAATGTGCAGAAAATGATTGTTTCCAAGAAGAAACAACTACTTCAATGAGCCCTTTGACAACAGCTTCGTTCGCAGTGGAGTTCCGTACAGTTCCAGACAGTTCTAACAAGTCCCGCGCAGGCGCCCTAGTGTTTATAGCGTTCGCAGAACAGGCGTTCGGAGTTTTGGTTTATTATTCTGTGAATAATACACCTATGTATTCGCTCAGCAAAAAATTTTTATAACACCCCCTCAAAATTTTTTCTTTTCCGTTTCAAGGTGCGTAGATTCCAAAAATGCAATGTCCGTCCGCCGTCCGCCGTACGCCGTCCGCCGTACGCCGTATCACGTGTACAGGCTTCATTTTCGGTCTAAAAAAGTCGTTCTTTCGCACACATGCTCCATTTGGGCCCTAGTTGTGTCCCGAAACTTTTCAGCCCGATCGGAATATACCCAGGGGTGTTATGAGTGAAAATGTGTATAAAAATAGGTACTTTTTGCGTTTTAACAACATGTTAGTAACATGAGCTTTTGAGGTATCTTTTTCCATGTTTTTGAGGACGAGAAGACCGAATATGAAGTCGATTTTGACCAAAGACGCGGAAATTGAGGTTTTACCAAAGGTTCAGCTCCCAAAATTGGTTTTTTATGAGTCAAAAACCTGGAAAACTGTCTGAAATCACCATCAATGTGTACAATAACATTGGAAAAAGTGTAAACTGGTGAATCAAGACCATTAAATGCCACTACCAATGATCAAAGATGATTTAGAAAAAAAAAAGAAAAAAAAAAGCGTACCTATTTCATGTTTTGGGGGCCAAAATTGGTGGAAATCATCAGAAATAGCTATTTCAATCATTCCACATGAAAGAAACAATACATTTAACAGCCAACAAAAATCTCTAGAACTCCAATAGAATAATAAACCCATGTGACAAGGACTTTGCAGCGTTTTAGTTTTGAGTTCGCTGTTCGCAGTAATGTTTTCTCCAAGTCCAGAACACGTTCCGAACGCAGTTCTGGAGTTCGGGCTTTTTTCTCGAACTGTGGGGGACAGCTACGCAAGAGCGCTCTGGTGAGAAGGAGGTAAATGGATATCAAAGCTAACCCCGCCAGATTTTTGGTTTATTATTCTGCGAATAATATACACCTATGTATTCGCTCAGAAAAAAATTTTTATAACCCCCCTCAAAATTGTTTCTTTTACATTTCAAGGTGCGTAGATTCCAAAAATGCAATGTCCGTTCGCCTTATCGTGCATAACTACTTCATTTTCGGTCTAAAAAATTCTTTCGCATTCAGGCTCCACTTGGGTCGTTGTGTTCCGAAACATTGCAGCCCGATCCGGATATACCCAAGGGTAATGAGTGAAAATGGCTATAAAAATAGGTATTTTTTGAGTTTTAGTAACATGAGCTTTTGAGGTAGGTATCGTTTTCCATGTTTTTTGGGACGAGAAGACCTAATATGAATAAGTCGATTTTGACCAAAGAGTGGAAAACTGAGGTTCTACCAAAGGTTCAGCTCCCAAAATTGATTTTATATGAGTCAAAAACCTGGGAAATCGTCTGAAATCACCATCAATTTGTATAATAACACTAGAAAAAGTGTCAACACGTGAATCAAGACGATTAAGTAAATGGCACTATCAATGATCAAAGATAATTTGAAAAAAAAGGAGCGTACCTAATTCGTGTTTTGGGGGGCCAAAATCAGTGGAAACCACCAGAAATAGCTATTTCAACTATTACGCATAAAAGAAACAATAAATGAACAGCCAACATTTCTGCAGGTAAGTCCAGTAGAATAATAAACCCATGTGACAAGGACTTTGCAGCGTTTTTTGTCTTTCATCCACGAAAGACGCAGGTTATCCTCTAATAACTTGACAGTTCCAGATTCACTGAGCGTTCGCAGTGTTGCGGAATTCGGAGCCCCGTTCAGAACTTGTGGCGGCCATTTTTCCAGAACTCCTCAAGTTCGGAACAGAGTCGCGATTTTTACTGCGAACGAACCTAACACCACCTACTCCTTACTAGCGAAATGAATTGGCAATGCAGCTCTATTTGAAAAAGCAACAACCCACTGATGAATCCTACCTACTCTGAGATAATGTTTGCTCAACACGCGATTTGTTGCCTTTTTGTATAAACACGTATCTCTCCTTCCAACTCACGCCACAGTCCATAAATACCCTACTGCCGTCAATATTTTTGACAGTCGATTTTGACCAAGGAGTGGAAAATTGAGGTTGGACCAGATGTTCAGCTCCCAAAATTGATTTTTCGTGAGTCAAAAACCTGGAAAATCGTCTGAAATCACAAGCAGTATGTATAATAACACTAGAAAAAGTGTCAACACGTGGATCAAGACGATTAAATGGCACTATCAATGATCAAAGATAGTTTAAAAAAAAAAAGAAAAAAAAAAGCGTACCTAATTTGTGTTTTAGGGGCCAAAATTAATGGAAACCATCAGAAATAGCTATTTCGATTATTACGCATAAAAGAAACAATAAATGAACAGCCAGCATTTCTGTAGACCAATAAAATAATAGAATAATAAACCCATGTGACAAGGACTTTGCAGCGTTTTTGGAATCTACGTACCTTGAAACGGAAAAGAAAAAATTTTGAGAGGGTGTTATAAAAATTTTTTGCTGAGCAATACATAGGTGTATTATTCACAGAATAATAAACCAAAAGAAAAGAAAAGAAAAAAACGCTGCAAAGTCCTTGTCACATGGGTTTATTATTCTATTGGACATACCTACAGAAAGGTTGGCTGTTCATTAATTGTTTCTTTCATGCGTAATAATCGAAATAGCTACTTCTGATGGTTTCCATTAATTTTGGCCCCCAAAACACAAATTAGGTACGCTCTTTTTTTTTCTTTTTTTTTTAAACTATCTTTGATCATTGGTAGTGCCATTTAATCGTCCTGAACCACGTCTTGACACTTTTTCCAGTGTTATTATACAAACTGATGGTGATTTCAGACGATTTCCCAGGTTTTTCACTCATAAAAAATCAATTCTGGGAGCTGGACATTTGGTAGAACTCAATTTTCCACTCTTTGGTCAAAATCGACTTCATATTCGGTCTTCTCGTCCCCAAAAACATAGAAAACGATATCTCAGAAGCTCATGTTACCAATATGTTGCTAAAACGTAAAAAGTACCTATTTTACACACATTTTCACTCATAACACCCCTGGGTATATTCCGATCGGGCTGAAAAGTTTCGGGACACAACTAGGGCCCAAGTAGAGCATGTGTGCGAAAGAACGATTTTTTTAGACCGAAAATGAAGCCTGTACACGTGATACGGCGGACGGCGTACGGCGGACGGACATTGCATTTTTGGAATCTATGCACCTTGAAACGTAAAAGAAAAAAGTTTGAGGGGGTGTTATAAAAATTTTTTGCTGAGCGAATACATAGGTGTATTATTCACAGAATAATAAACCAAAAGCCCCCAAATTATAAAATTTCGTGTTTTCAGTGTTGCTAAGCTATTTAGCTACCTAAAATTACTTCGGTGATCTTGGATGATGTGGAAATAAATTTTTCAACTCAGGAAGTACAGTTCTCTCAGAACCGGCGTGCAAACGCAGCGAGCAGGTGGGAGAGAGAAATGAGGAAGAAGCTGCCCTCACCACTTGTCCGCCCCCCTCCACTCACCCTACCATCCGTACAGGCCGCGTCTGATAGGACGGAATCATGGTGAAGGGAGAGAGAGGACGAGTGGAATCCAGGAATCCAGGAATCCTGGAGTCAGGAATCCGTGAGAACTCTATTTTGGTTAATTATTTTTTCAATAATAAAGCTTTGGAATCGACCATGAAAAAAAATGTAAACCCCCCCCCCCCTCCCGCAACCACCTCAAAATTTCATGGTTTACGTTTCATGAGACGTAGAACACAAATATCCAATAAACAAATTTCCGTCCATCCGTCGTACGCCGTCTGCCGTCCGTGGCTTTTTCCTTAGTTCCTATGAACCAAAATTCAAGAAATTTGGTATATGGGCCCCGTTTGGGCTCTAGTCGGTCCTAAAGCTTGGCGTTACTGTCACTCACCTTTAAAGGGTGATAAACAGGGGGTGAAATGTTCAGAGTACCCTTATTTCGGAAAATTGTATTTTGAGGTGTGGTTTTTCTCGCATTTTTAAACAGCTCGATTTTTTCTGAACTTTTGAGACCATCCGGAGCATTCTATACGATGTTGCCATAAAATTTGCTATTCGATTTGCCGCAAACAGCAAAGTCAATGCGGGCATCAAGCTGGGTTGAAAGCGTACATCACTGGTCTCTCGGCTAGCTGGGATCTATAACACAGTGGTTTACCTAAAGGGCTGAAATATGCCAAAGTTCCGGAGGTCGAAACCCTACCGGCACTGAATATTTTTTCACTCCACATCAACAATTTCCCTTCAGAACTTCATTCTTTGTGTTTCTTTTTGCCATTTTAGCTACGTTTGTCATCGACAGAATTATTTTAGCAACATTTAACACGTGATTAAGGTAGGTACCTAGTAACAAGTACGGGGTTAGGTATTGAGCTATGGAGGGTCTGTGACCTACATACCTAATATGTATAGAATAGTACATAATATCATATAGAAGGGTTATCTATACAGAGAGCTGTGATCTGTAACGGAAGGGTGTTCTGTACAAAATAATAAACCATTGTGTAGGGATTTGCAGCCTTTTTTAAATCTATCCATTCTCCTGTATGTTGTTGAGTCATGGATACTCAAGGCAAGCCATATGAACCGCTTAGAGGTAGTTGAGATGTGGGTGATCCGCCTCATGTTGAAAATTCCTTGGACTCAGAAATGACTTCATCTTGCAGCAAAATAGCCAAGCGACGTAAAGTGGGGTACCTAGTCCTCCATACTTTGCGAGACCCTAAATATGATATGGACTGAGATCAGAGGTGCTGCTGAGCTATTCCACGTGGCTCAAGCTCGCGAGAGATTTTCAGATATCATCGCCAACCTCCCCTAGAGGAGAAGGCACCTTAAGAAGAAGAAGACGATACATATTTATTTTTATTTTTTTTAATTTCTCAAATTCAACCATTGCACGATTTGGGAAATTAGAAAACACTTGAATTTCATTACAAATTTGGCCTTTGACCTATGACCAATAAATTAAAATACATACAGTTGGACAAAATAAAACCTTTCAAATTTGGAATTCTGACAAAATATTCTGTTACTTGGTCATGAAACGTTTTATGGCATTAGCATCATGAATAGTGTACTATTGTAGGTACTACAATCTAATTTAGGATTTTCTTCATTTGTTAAGACAAGCAACGCGACGCGGTGAGGATATTTTGGATAGAACCCATGAAGTTGCCAAGTTTCTCATCCCATAAACGAATCATTGCTGGAATGTCTCAGCATCATCGAGTTTAAATTCTCATTCAGTTCTTAGCGCCGAGTGCAATATCTGTCTTATCCCCCCCCCCCCTCCACCGTCGGACACCTTACCATACGAACATTGTTGCCCCGAGTTCACATGAGGTTTGTGAACAATGGGGCCTATGGCAACGAATCTAGTCAAACCAAGCTATTCATTATCATTCAGGGACCGGATAATGAATACATTGTCATCAGTCTCTAACCGTTATATATGCTCCTACCTAGTACTTTCGTCTGCTGAGTTTGGATAGCTGATCATTCTGAAAGTGTGGGTTGGTACAGCTAGAATACTTCGCGAGTTATGGAACTAAAATTAAACCAGTAACTCAAACATGTTGTCAAAATGGATTGTATTTCGTAACTGGTCATTGGTAGCTCCAAACTCCGATACTCACCGACTGATACCTATACATGATTGTTTGAGTATGGAACAATTGAATTTTGGCCTGCTGACTTAATGAACACTTTTGATCACAGGGAGGTTTATTCAATAGCGTCGTGCAAAATGTTACAAAACCCCTGATGTCCATCTGAAAAAATATCACCAAAAATACCTTCAGAATCAGTCGGAACGCTAGGGGGCGTTCATTGGGAGATGCGTAATTAATAAGTAACTTCCCAATCGTTAGCAACCGCGATTCAAACCGGTATATTACAATATCGTGTTTTCGACTAATTACGTGGTTACATGCATCGAACTGTCATATTACCGAAGCTTTATTATTCAAGATTTTGGAACCCATCCGCCCGGAGGCAGGATTCGATCAGCGGAACTGGCAGGCCCCGAGGGGCCACTTCATACCATCACCTGTGCCTTCGATCATAATATTTGTGATATCTAGCTGATATCTTTGACAAAGAGTAGCCTACCCCGCATGATTTCTGTACCAACCATCAAGGAGGAATGTAGAAAATATCTATTGCACAATTTATTACATAGCTGCTCGGCTGCTAAATTTCTATGTCTCAACTCGTAAATCGCAGAACAGCGTCGAAAACTGAACCAAAATCATTCAGGTCCACCTATCATTTCATTGCCAGATGCGGTGCCTTGGGTGAACCGAAGTACATATAAAGACATGAATCGATTAGGGGCTGCAAAACTAAATACTATAGCATGGTTTTAAGAATGGAAACTATAAAGGAGTATAACTTGAATTAATAACAATAGCAGCAGACGATAAATAATAATAAGAAGGAATGAAGAAAAAATAAAACAAATGAACTTTGTATTGATTAAATAATAACACTTTCAATATATTATGGAAAATTAGTGTAAGTTCTAGGAGTGAGTATGTACCTAAGTATATTGTTACATTACAAAGAAAAAACGCTGCAAATCCCTGCACAACGGTTTATTATTTTGTATAGAATTCCCTTCCGTTACAGATCACAGCTCTATGTATAGATAACCCTATATAATATGATATGTACTATTCTATACATTTTATGTAGATCGCAGACCCTCCGTAGGTTTGTACCTAACCCCGTACTCGTTACTAGGTACCTACCTAAATCACGAGTTAAATGTTGCTAAAATAATTCTGCCGATGGCAAACAGTACCTAACAAAAAGAAACACACATAATGAAGTTCTGAAAAGAAATTGTTGATGAGGAGTGAAAAAAGTTGCAAAAGTACCTACCAACAAACTCCAAAAGAGCCATCACTTTTCAAATTAAATAATATCACAGAACAACCAACTCGACTTCATACTCCGCCAATATAATCAGGTGATCCCTAGCAATGATTTCATCTCCGCCAAATTTCCTATTGTGGGCGCGTCTCTGGTTACGACATTTGGTTTGAATTGTATACAATTTCATTCACACTGGAGTCGAAAATGCCTGTCGGTGCAAACTTCGGGGCCTCTGTGAACGAACGGCTGGACGTACAATGCTCCGGATGGTCTTAAAAAACTCGCAAGTTCAAGAACTATTTAAAACCGTAAAAATATTCACGTAAAAAAATGGTATAGGCGTTTTGAAAATTTCAACCCCTATTTTGAACCCCTTACAGATGGCTCACAGTAACGTCGAGCTTCGAGGACCAACTAGACCCCGAACGGAACCTATAACCCGAATTTCATCAATTTTCTTTCATGGTAACTAAGAAAAGTGGCCCGTACGGCGTACGGCGGACAGACAGAAATATTTTTATTGCAGTTTTGGATTCTACATACCTTGAAACGTAAACCATCAAATTTTGAGGGGGGGTAAGAATTTGTTTTTTTTCATGCTCGATTCCAATGGTTCATTATTGAAAATAATAAACCAATAAACAGATATTAGAATGATGAAACAACCAAGAAGGTAAACTACATCAAACGGTCCTGCGTGTCCATGATTACCGCATGACACTTCGGACACACTTATATTCGATTTAATTTATTTATAATATGATAAAGCGTGCTTCTTCTTCTTCTTCTTCATTTCAAGTCTTCTACTGCTGTTGAGAATAATTTCATTTCCACTTGAAATTCAAATTTTTTGGTGTGCAATTCTTCACGCACCCATTTGGACTCATCATCATGCCTGTCAAGTACGAAGTTGACAGCTAATGGTTTGCAAGCAATTGTTAAACGTAAGAATAGTATGGATCGAGTGAATTTCACGACTAGACGCGAATAGTGCCGATAGTTCAATGGGAAATGTCTCTCTCCAATTCACAACGGTCGCCTCAGTCAGACCGGCTGAAACCTGAAGGTTGACGTAAACCAGCTGGCCCGCAGATGAGGAGTCTGAGCGTCTGATCGCGGACACTCACTTCATAACTGACCTTGTCACTCAACTCACTTGAGGACCACGAAAAATTGGGTTACCAAGATTCGCCTTCTTTATAGCCAAACTGGAAGATTTTGTTGGTGACAAATTAATCACGGTCGTTTAGTAACGCAATAGCAACTGCGTTGTAGCGAAATGAGAGCGAACATTTCGGAAATGGATATGCAATATCGATTGAAACAGATGCATTATTATCCACACTAATAACTGCATGCAAGTAAGTAAATTCGTTGTTGAGTTACGTTGTTTTATGATGTTTTTAGAGGGATATGAACATGAAAAAATCTGGCAACAGGCTAGGAATATAAGAGAAAAATAGATTGGAATGATAGCAGAAAATTTATCGGGAGAGTTAGAATATCCATTTATGGTGGATCAAAATAAAGAGGTAGACACAATTAGTTTTATTAACCGACACGAGAAGGTTCTCATTTCGGCCTGTTTCTATGCTTGTTTTTTATTTTTTTATTATTTTATTTTTTTTATTTTTTAATGCCAAATGAAAGAGTACCTATAATCCCTCGTTGGACCCATACTAGTTTTTTGGTTTATTATTTTCAATAATGAACCTTTGGAATCGAGCATGAAAAAAAAAATTAACTCCCCTCAAAATTTAATGGTTTCCGTTTCAAGGTATGTAGAATTCGAAAATGCAAATTTCTGTCCGTCCGCCTTACGCCGTAATGAGCACTTTTCTTAGTTACCATGAACCAAAATTGACGAAATTCGGTTTATAGGTCCCATTTGGGGTCTAGTTGGTCCTCGAAGCTCTGCGTTAATGTCAGTCATCCCTTAGGGGTGAAAAATAGGGGTTGAAGTCTCCAGGACGCCGTTTTCTCAATTTTTTTTACGGTTTTAAATAGTACTCGAACTTGGTCCTCGAAGCTCGGCATTACTGTCACTCATCTATAAGGGGTGAAAAATAGGGGTTGCAATTTCCAGGACGCCGTTATCTCGAATTTTTTACGGTTTTAAATAGTTCTCGAACATGGGAGTTTATTAGACCACCCGGAGCATTGTACGTGCAGCCGTTCGTTCGTTCACAGTAAGGCCCAGAAATTTGCACCGACAGGTTTTTCAACAGCAGGGTGAATGAAATTGTATACATTCAGCCCAAATATCATCACTAGGGACGCGCTAACAATCGGGAATTAGCCCGAGATCATCACTGCTAGGGAGCACATGATTATATTCGCGGAGTATGAAGTCGAGTTGGTTGTTTTGTGATATTATTTCATTTGAAAAATGATGGCTCTTCTGGAGTTTGTTGATAGGTAGTGAAACTTGAACAAACGTTGAAGTATTGTTGATGGGTAAATTATTACACGATGGTAAATTATTACACAACGGTAAATTATTGCCATCTACGTAGAAGGGGCTGGAGTTTGTTGGTAGGTACTTTTGCAACTTTTTTCACTCCACATCAACAATTTCTCTTCAGAACTTCATTATTTGCGTTTCTTTTTGGCATTTTAGTTACTGTTTGTCATCGGCTGTATTATTTTAGCAACACTTAACTCGTGATTTATGTAGGTACCTAGTAACGAGTACGGGGTTAGGTACTAACCTACGGAGGGTCTGCGATTCACATAGTATGTATAGAGTTGTACATATTATATTATATAGAAGGGTTATCTATACAGAGAACTGTGATCTGTAACAGAAGAACCTGTAAGAAATAATAAACCGTTTTGCAGGGATTTGCAGCGTTTTTGAGTAGTAATGGTCCTTTACTAGGCCAGTTAAATACTCTTCGACCCCTAGCGATTTGACAGACATGGCTTGATTTGATGACAGAAAACAGCCTGCCAAAGACTGCGGATGCCCCAGTAACGCTAGTAATGGGTCACTATTAATTACTGGCGTTGGCTAGAAAAGTGTACAACTTAGGTCCCTGATTTTTAAAACTATTTTGGGGGAAAAAACCTTCGAAAGCGCATTTAAAAAAACCACAGTCATGCAGCATGGCTATAAGAGCGAATTTTCGAAGTTTTCGGCATCTTCCTCCGCCTAAAATTTTCTGAAAATTAATTTTCGGCCAATGTTTTCCCAACTTGATACCATACAAAATTAAAACAGGAGTAGTTTTACGCAAAGTAAAATTTGGGGTGGAAGGAGGGGGAGGGGGAAATCAAAAATGTTTTGAATACCAGAAGAGTAGGTATTGGGTACGTAACAAATTTTTTGTTCCATTTTTTGCCGAGTAACACCTCGGTTTGTAGATTTTCCAACGCTGAACACGATGGTGAAGTCAGAATTGCGATATCCCATTCCGTTATCAGATTAGAGCAGACGAACCAGGAAGAACATCTCAAGAAATAACCACGTTCCTTCATCTTCAAAGTGCTCCAGTTTGAGAATGGAATGAGATATCGCAATTCTGATTTCACCATCGTGTTCAGCGTACAAAAACCTTTAAAATGAGGTGTCACTTGTCAGACTTTTTCATTTTGGGAATTTATGGGTAATTTTCTCCCCTAAAACTCCCCAAAACTCCCCCTTAGGGTGACCCGATTCTGCCCATCTTCGAACTTAGCCTGTCGATTGCCAAGACAGATTTTTCGTGCAAATTTGAACTTTTTATCTCAATTCTTTCGAGAGTTATCGTCTGGAATGACACATACATATATAAATATATATAAATATATATATATATATATATATATATATATATATATATATATATATATATATATACATATAATTTTTGGTGTCTTTCGGCAGGGAATTCAGGATAGTCTGAAACGGATTTTGGTATAAAAATCTTTCGGAAATTCGAGTTTTAAAAATTTTGGACCGAGAACAATAAAAAAGTATAAAAGTATAAAATGATTCATAAACTTCTTTTCAAAACTAAATTTAAAAAAAAATAATCTATGGTCGCACTAAAAAGCCAAAGAAATGTAAAAAAAAACTGACTTCAAAAAAGCTGTACGTATCTATACAACTAAACAGTAAAGAATAATTATTTTTGTGGTAAACAACCATAATTTATTCAAAGCCGATACAACAAAATTTTTGAAGTCGGCGGCAAATTTTAACTAAAACCCCACACACTTCATAGTGAATCCCTTGGTTTTTATATACTATAGTTAACATTTGGCGCCAACTTCATAAATTTTGTTATATCGGCTTTCGGTAAATTACGTTTGTTCAGCATAAAAATAATAATTTTTTTTTAAATATTTAGATCGAAAGGCCGTAAACGTATTACATTAACCTGGAAATTAGTATGGTTAGTTTCCGTTTCATCAATATGATCTGTAAGGACACGAACAAATACGAATGTAGTTTTGGGCCTGTGATTTTTCCTAATTATTAAAAATGTAAACGACCATGACTGTATAACATAATCATATGAACCAACTAGCAAACTTACTGTAAACCACTAAAAACTAAAGAACGTAACAATAAACACGAACACACATCTAAAATTGACTCTCCACTTCTGTAGTTATACTTGAAAGGGGATAAACATCATATTTCACGCAGCTGCCTCCCTTAGGCCCTTAGGGATTCGAGTATGAAAAACGACCCTTTCAACCCCGAGAAACTTCCAAACGCAATAAGAAGTCCAAATCCAATCGCAGACCATAGAAATAGCTAGGAGGAACAGAGACCTAAAGTTGATTAGGACATTAGTTTTCTTCCCGGCTTCAAACCACAGAAGTGGGGTTCAGCCGGAGGTTGCAGACAAGAAGCGGTACCTTGATTGAATACTCCCATCTATGGAAGAAGAAGGATCTACGGGAGAGTTTGTCTTTATTTATTTATTCATTTTTTTCCATCTTCAGTATCTGTGTTTGTACTCCATTTTCTCATTTCTTCTTGCACCATCGCCTGGATAACTTAGCAGATGCCTGGACCCACCAGTCGTGCACAAGATACTGTAAATGCCTTCATCCTAATAAATTATTATACGATGATATAAATATTTACTACTGATCTTATTAATATTCACAACTTGTGAACTTTAAGAGCTGTTGAACGCGAAGGAGTGGAGCCCAAATCCGGTTCAAACCACCAAATGAACGAATATTTTCCAATATTCAAAGAAAACGCTGCAAATCCCTGCACAACGGTTTATTATTTTGTACAGAATATCCTTCTGTTACAGATCACAGCTCTCTGTTAGATAACCCGTCTGTATAATATAATATGTACGACTCAATACATACTATGTGAATCGCAGACCCTCCGTAGGTTAGTACCTAACCCCGTACTCGTTACTAGGTACCTACATAAATCACGAGTTAAATGTTGCTAAAATAATACAGCCGATGACAAACAGTAACTAAAACGGCAAAAAGAAACGCAAATAATGAAGTTCTGAAGGAAAATTGTTTATGTGGAGTGAAATAGATGCCCCTTCTGCGTAGATCACGGTTTTCTGTGGTCAATACCTATAATGAACCATTGTGTAATAACTTCCCATCAATAACACTTCAACGGTTGTTCAAGTTGCAAAAGTACCGAACAACAAAATCCAGCACCTTCTTGATAGATGAACCGTTGTGTAATAAATTACGGTTGTTTAATAATTTACCGTTATGTAATAATTTACCGTTGTGTAATAATTTGCCGTTGTGCAATAATTTACCATTGTGTAATAATTTATACCCATCAATAATCCTTCAACGTTTGTTCAAGTTTCACAAGTACCTACCAACAAAATCCAATAGTCCATCACTTATCAAATGAAATAATATCGTAGAACAACCAACTCGACTGCATGCAGCCATCCTTGATTATAATCAGGTGCTCCCTAGCGATGATATTCGGGCCGGATTAATACCGTTTGATTCACGATCGTGTTGACGAAGCTTTTTGGTGCACACGAACGGCTGGACGTACAATGCTTCGGGTGGTCTCAAAAAATTGTTTCGCTCAAGAAAAATTTAATAACGTCAAAAAAACCATACCCTTCTATCGAAAGTTTTCGAGCTACGGCGTTCTGAAAATTTCAACCCCATTAGAGATGACTGACTGACAGTATCGCCGAGCTTCGAGGACCAGCTAGACCCCGAACGGAACCTATAACCCGAATTTCATCAATTTTGTTTCATGGTAACTAAGAAAAGTGGCCAGTACGGCGTACGGCGGACACACAGAAATATTTTTATTGCATTTTCGGATTCTACAAACCTTGAAACGTAAACCCATCAAATTTTGAGGGGGTTAGAATTTTTTTTTTCTATGCTCGATTCCAATGGTTCATTATTGAATATAATAAACCAAAACGGAGTTATTGAAAAAATAACAATAACTATTATTGTTTGTTACTGACGATGGTTTGATCACAGAAAACGGCATAACACTGTTTTTCGCGTTTTTTCGTGTATTAGTGGAAATAGACTATTTTTTCAATAAACACCGTTTTTCTTTGAAATGGGTTTCCACGATTTCTTCACGAGTGATTTAGTTCGTATTTTCCGATATTAATCTGGTACAAAATTTTCCAGTATTATTCCAATATTGAATGAAGAAGCTCAAACTCGATTCTAAAATTATTGAACAACTACAGTTCAATTGTATTGACACTTCCAACCACCTCCACTCATTTACTTGGTACAAATCAATTGTGGCCTACAATATCTCGGTAAATAGCTACTGATAAAAAAATACAGGAGTCATTTTCCTGTCGAAACGTGAGAGTGACCTAGAGAGTATCTTTATGATTACAGTATTTATTTATTTTTTATGAGATTAAATAAATAATCCCATTTTATTATAATATAATATTATTATGTATATAAATAACCTCCAAAACCGTTAGCAGACCATTAGGTATCTTATTTTTGAAAAAATGATGTAGATACCTAGGTAACTACCTAGGTTTTGAAGACACGCTCGGCAATAATTTTCTACTGAACTGGGAATTTCTGGTCTAATTTGTTCCAATTATCATCACAATCCTTCTTCGCATATTTTGCTTTCTAGGCGCACCTTTGTAATTTTGCAAACAACCTAAGTAGTGTCTGGGCTGTTATACGAGCTACTCGCTGTACCCTGCGGCGAATCCATAACCCCCCCCTAAATGGTTGAATATCTCTGAATTTATTCATGGCAGAATCATAGGTCATAAAATAAACCGTGTCGATCTGCAAAAACACTGCAAAGACCATATCACATGGGTTTATTATTCTACTGGACATACCTACAGAAATGTTGGCTGTTCATTTATTGTTTCTTTCAACTGCAATATTATTGAAATGGCTATTTTTGATAATTTCCACCAATTTTGGCCTCCAAAAACACGAATTAGGCTCGGTTTTTTTTTAAACAGATTATTTTTGATCACTGACAGTACCATTTAATTGTCTTGATTCCCCTGTTGGTACTCCTTCTTGTTATTATACAAATGTATGGTGATTTCAGACAATTTCCCATGTTTTTGACTAATAAAAAATTAATTTCGGGAGCTTAACCTTCATTAAAACCAAAATTCTTCACTCTTCGGTCAAAATCAACTTAATATTCGGCTTCTCGCCCTAAAAAACATGGAAAACGATACCTCACAAGCTCATGTTCACTAAAACCTCAAAAATCCCTCGAAAACCCCTGTTTTTACACCCATTCTTCACCCGTAACACCCCTGGGTGTATTCCAATCGGGCTGCCGTGTTTCGGAGCACAACTAGGGCCCAAATGTGTTCCCAAACGGGGACCCAAACTGTGTGCTGAAGAACGACGATTTTAGACCAAAATTTAACGTAAATTTAAGGCTGAAACTTCGTTAGAACCTCAATTTTCCATTCTTTGGTCAAAATCGACTTCATATTCGGTCTTCTCGTCCCAAAAACATGGAGAACGGTACCTCAAAAGCTCATGTTCCTAACATGTTGCTAAAACACAAAAAGTACCTATTTGTATACCCATTTTCACTCGTAACTCCCCTGGGTATATTCCGATCGGGCTGCAAAGTTTCGGGACACAACTAGGGCCCAAATGGAGCATGTATGCGAAAGATCGAATTTTTTAGACCGAAAATGAAGCCGGTACACGTGATACGGCGGACGGCGTACGGCGGACGGACATTGCATTTTGGTATCTACTCACCTTGAAACGTAAAAGAAAAAATTTTGAGGGGGTATTATATACATTTTTTTTTTGCTGAGCGATTACATAGGTGTATTACTCACAGAATAATAAACCAAAAACGGAAGCACGTGGTCCTTTGTTCTGCTGTGCGAATAGAGAAGAACAAGAAACTGGAAACGATGACCCGCCGCTGTCGGCAAGGACGATCTGATTAATACTAGGAAATGAAAATGTTGAGAGGCGACTCCAACGGAATTTCTTCGACTCCGCAGACGCGGAATCGTGTTTCCCCAAGATCGGGTGAACCCTCGGGCGATGAGACGCATCGCATGAGACGGCCAAAGCGTAATGTTGTCAGCTTTTTTTCCAGTATTTTTTCCCCCTCCGTTGTTGCGCTTGGAAGTACAATAGGTGAGGACATTCCTCGACATGGTTAGTTGGGGAGGTGCCGATTGAGACGAAGATGGGAGGCGCCATCCGAGGAGTTTTCCTAAGAATCGCCTTGGGACGTGAAACCTCTCATCTATTCACCTCTGCATCGCCAGGGATTTTTATACCAACTTCTACTCGATGGGGGCAGATGACGGAACAAAACCAGAAGAAAATCTTTGTGCCACTTCCTGTTTTCTCACTCACCGGCTCGAAGAGTCGAATACACCTCCACGATATGGAGGGTAGGTATATAGGTACCTATTTTTTCCAAATGTAGGGTAGGATATGTAGGTACCTACATATTTTTAGGTGTAGGGTATATAGATAACTAACTATTTTTTTGGGGTATACAGGTACATATTTTTAGGTGTAGGGTATATAATTATGTTACTAACTATTTTTGTAGGGTATATAGGCACCTATTTTAAGGGTATATAGTATATATGTAGCTATTATATATGTAGGGTAGGTATATAAGTACCTATTTTTTCCAAATGTAGGGCAGGGTATATAGGTACCTATTTTTAGGGTGTATATATGTAGCTATTACATATGTAGGGTATATAGGTACATACCTATTTTTAGGGTATATATGTAGCTATTATATATGTAGGGCATATAGGTACCTATTTTTTCCAAATGTAGGGTAGGGTACACAGGTACCTATTTTTAGGGTATAATATATTATGTAGCTATTACATATGAAGGGTATACAGGTACCTATTTTTTCCCAAATGTAGGGAAGGGTATATAGGTACCTATTTTCCCCAAAAATGTAGGGTACCTATTTTTGGAGTATATAGGTAGCTATTATATATGTAGGGTATATCGGTACCTATTTTTTTTCTAAATGTCACAGAAAGTAAGGAAGGAAGACGATCTGAAGATGGGGGAAATCACAAACTGATGTACTAATTTAGTCCTTGTAGGTCAAAGTAAAAAATATACCTACTTAATAAGCTCGTAAAATGTTCTAATTTGAACAAAACTTGGTAAACATGTCGAGCGCATTTGAAGCTTAAATCTGAGACCATAAGAAGGAAAAATGGGAACGCAAGTGATGTTGTGGGATAGGCCTAAACGATCGACAGGCATGTACATGGTAGGCGCGTTTCGTTGAACACCGTGAACCAAAACCCACACTTCTACGTTATCAATACTATGTTTGGTTGGCTCTTATGGGGGGAAAAACTCTATTTGGCATACTAAGTACAGAAAGTTTGTCTGTTCATTTATTGTTTCTATCATGTGCAATAATTTAAATAGCTATTTCTGGTGTTTTCCACCAATTTTGGCCCCCAAAAACATGAATTACGCTCCTTTTTTTCAAATTATCTGTGATTGTTGATAGTGCCATTTAATTGTCTTGATTCACCTGTTGACACTTTTTCTAGCGTTATGGATGGTGATTTCAGACTCCCAGGTTTTTGACTCACAAAAAATGAATTTTGGGAGCTGAACCTCATATTTGGTCTTATCGCCCTAAAAAACATGGAAAAAGATACCACAAAAGCTCATTTTACTAAAACACCAAAAACCGTTATTGTTACACCCATTTTTAACCCATAACATCCTTGGGTATATAATTCCGATCGGGCTGCAAAGTTTCGGGACACAACTAGGGCCCAAATGGAGCATGTGTGCGAAAGAACGACTTTTTTAGACCGAAAATGAAGTAGTTACTTATGTGTGATACGGCGGAAGGCGTACGGACGCCGGAGGGACATTGCATTTTTGTAATCTACGCACCTTGAAAAGTAAAAGAAAAAATTTTAAGGGGGTGTTATAAAATTTTTGCCCAGCGAATACGTAGGTGTATTATTGACAGAATAATAAACCAATAGATACCGAAAAGTACATCCGAGCCCCAGGTTTCTGGAATCAAAATTAATACTACCCTTTGCTACGCACGGGAAATCCTGCTAGAATGCCCTTTGCTATACCATAAATAATTATATTAAATGTCGGTCAGTAGGTGCATACCCTGCTCAAGACAGGGTTTTTTGGGTGGCTGACGAATTTTTGGAAATTAACACACACCCACACCGCATGCGGTAACGCATGTGTGTGGTTTTACGCTGCATCGGGGTTGTTTCTGGTTTTAACTCGTCTTGATACGTTTCACGATTTTATTTTGATCAGCGTTCCATAACCTCAGTGGTAGGTTCAGGAATGTTACCGATATTTTTTTCCTATTCATCCACCAGTATGCATGTTAGACGCCATCATGACTGGCTGATGGACTGAAAACGGAGACTTCTGTGACATATAGAATACAACGGGACTGCGTCACTTATGTTGGCTATCAGTAATTTTAAATGTTTGCATAAAGGTACCTACTTAATTATGTACCCATATGCTCATTTATTAGAGGGTCTAAGAAATATTTTCTGAATCAGCACCAGTTACAGGCCGCAGTACCAGATTTCCGCCACCCCTGACTATCCCTAATCACAATAATTCAACTTATGACACGTTAACAATTTTTACACGACGACTGTCCAAGAAGGAATTCTCTAGTTCACAACGTGGGTCTTGACTGCGAGCCAAACTGTTACAATTGAGCCAAAATAACTGCATGACGGAACGGCGCTTGCTATGCGTCGTCGCCTTGTCATTGTAAGGCCAATTCCTCTCACGGCCTCATTCATTGACAGTGCGTACGCTCAGTCTGATCCAACTACACATACCGAAGGCCCTTTAAGATAAGGAGTTCCGAATCATTATTGAGTTGTCCATCGCTCACTGAGGTTTTCGGTTGTTTTGAGGACTTCGTAGAAGACGAGGGCTGCGTCCGCAAAAGCTTGCGACAAAATAGAATAAAATGGGCAGTTATCATGAATACCGTTGGCACTAATATTTTATAATCATCTTCCTCTACGCATTTGCAAAAGTTGAAAATCAGGATAGAGATTGGAAGTTGTCGATCACACGGTTTATTAGGTATACAGTTAGGGACCGGTTTCGGGTCTTAGCCCATCATCAGCCTCTGCAAATTTACAAAAAAACACGCGTCAAAATAGGGCCTATATTTAAACAATTATTTAGGTATGCTTAAGTGATTGGCTACTTATGTCATTTTAATTTAAGTGAATGCAGTGAAGTAAATTTAAGTGAATGTAATGAGGTCAAAATATCTAAATACAAGAATTATTTACTTTTCAGTAGAGTACTACAAACGGATCGCTCGTTCATCCACTTTAGAGTTAAGGTCGTCAAAGCGGAATTCGGAACTACCGAAAATAACTACTCTCTATAAAATAATACTCTACTAATATAAAATAATATAAATATAGAAAATATAAATATAGAATAATACTCTACCGAAAAGTAAGGAATTTTTGTATTGACCTATTATGACCTCATTACATGCACTTAAATTTACTTCACTGCATTCACTTAAATTAAAATGACATAAGTATTCAATCATGTAAGCATACCTAAATAATTGTTTAAATATAGGACCAATTTTGATACGTGTTTTTGATTACGTGAAGAGGCTGATGATGGGCTAAAACCCGAAACTGGTCCCTAACTGTATACCTAATAAACCGTGTGATCGACAACTTCCAATCTCTATCCTGATTTCTGATAGTCACACAACCCCAGGACTCAAAAGTTGAAAAGTTGAGGGAAAAGCTGCTTTATGTATGAAGAAAAACGCGTAAAAGAAAAGGGCGATTCAAAGAAGCCGTTTGCTCCGATCTGCTGCCACCGGCCAGCCAGCCAGAACCCATATCCATACGAGTGTCACTCGCGAGTACCCACGGGCAAACTCTGCGAGTATTTATGGGTGAATATCCAGGAGAAAGGGCGAGCCGTCAGTATCCGCGAGTAATTCACGGTGTCCATACCTCCCCGTGCAACAGCGCCATTCGCGGGCCATTCACGACCGCTCCAAACTCCCTCGCGCCGCGCCGCGCCGCGCCAACCACTCCATTTTTCAGCCGCTCCATTTTGGTAGGACATTGAAGACCGCGCCGCGCCCGCCCCGTCATTCCAAGTCTTCGCAGTGAACGCGTCGCTGTCAGCACCGTACCACCATGGACGACGAACTAATTACGTACGCGGCTATTTGTTTGTGTATTAAGGGAAGGAAGTCCAAGAAGAAGTGGTGCAAGCAGCGGCTCATGAATAGGATTCGCAGCTTCTTCTAATTAGGACCCCAAGTTTGAAAAGGATTAAACCTACAAATTGAACAGACAGACAAAGAAAAATAAATAATAGTAAATTTAGCAGCTAAATAAATAAGGTAGACAACGATCTATGTTCATTGCGACTTGAAAATTCGCTAAACTTTTTGCTGTTGAGATGACCTGGTAGAGAGGTACTAGGCCTTCCCAACCCTCCCCTTGGTTGGCATTGTTTCTTGTTATCAAACTACTACTAGTGCATCGTCCTTATGCCTTTGATTTCGCCGGACTTCAAAGACTGAGCCGGCCGCACTAGTTTGAACTTTGATCATGAAATACTTACTCCTCTTTCCAGTTTCATCCCCCCCCCCCCCCTCCCCCGGAACAAGGTTGTCTTCACTTCTCCCTTTTGTCTATACGTATACGCTAAATATTTAGATACCCCAAATTACTGATTTTTTTATTTATTTTACGCTTTTCTGCGCACCAACAATCCTGTTTTTGTGTTGCGCAACAATTCTGTGGGATTATTGATTTTTTGCCAATAGAAGCAATTTATTGTTTTCTCGCCATGTAGGTCGGATGTTGTCTGTAATAATCACACACACACACACACACACACACACACACACACACACACACACACACACACACACACACACACACACACACACACACACACACACACACACACACACACACACACACACACACACACACACACACACACACACACACACACACACACACACACACACACACACACACACACACACACACACACACACACACACACACACACACACACACACACACACACACACACACACACACACACACACACACACACACACACACACACACACACACACACACACACACACACACACACACACACACACACACACACACACACACACACACACACACACACACACACACACACACACACACACACACACACACAAACGTTGTGATGTTTTCACGCGCACATATGTTGTGATTTTTGCATACACGCGTTGTTAAAGCGTCAGTGTTCAATTCCCCAAAACTGGTAGGTATCTATGAAGAAAATCCAATCTGATCCATCGATCCAATTTTTTTGTTCACTGTTTCCTTTGTTGCGTTTTCATTTTGCGTTTTGAACAATAATTGTTCTAAGGCAAGATTTCTTTTTACCTTCCCGTGGTAATCTGAATGAGTTACCTTCCAAAGGCAGGGCAGCTCTTTGTAAATTTCATTACTTCTATAACAAATTCCCTTCCGCTCGCCATGATTGGAACTTCCCTCGTCAACTCACCGACACAGACTGAGCCAAATGGAGCGATGGGTTTCCCCATTCACGAGCGCTCCGCGCGCCACGACTGCCTGTGCCGTTCCGGATTTCCCCATTCACGATCGCGCCACGCCAAGTGCTCCACTGCTCTAAATGGAGCGGCGCGATGGATTTCAGGCGGGTTGAATATTCGACTGGGCCGACCGCGCCGCGCCAAGCCATTCGGGTTTCCCCATTCACGATCGGTTTTTGGAGCGGTCGTCTCATTTTGGCGTGTTGGAGCGGTCGTGAATGGCCCGCTTTAGTTTTGTCATCACGTTGTTGAGAAGAATGAGAAGACGTCAGGAAAAGAGACAACGCCGCTGGTGGTTGAGGGAGCTGTTCCGTCAACGAATGCAGTATGGCAACCGGATACTGAAGGACATATGCAGGTGGAATTAGTTGATGACACCGGAAAGAATTTCACTAGGATGTAGAAAGAAGATTTTGATTTTGATTGCATGGATTGATTGCATTTTGATTGAAAGAAGATTTTTGATTGCATTTTGATTGAAAGAAGATTTTTGTTGCATTTTGATTGAAAGAAGATTTTTGATTGAATTCTGATTTTGATTTTGATTGAAAGAAGATTTTGATTTTGATTGCATTTTGATTCAAAGAAGATTTTGATTGCCTTTTGCATTTTGATTTTGATTGAAAGAAGATTTTTGATTGCATTTTGATTTTGACAGCAGTTTGATTTTGATTGCATTTTAATTTTGACAGAAAGAAGATTTTGATTGAAAGAAGATTTTGATTGCATGGATTGATTGGTCCAAAAATCGAAAGGCAGGATACTGTAATGAGGGAAACCACAAGCGAATGAACGACTCGCCATCACTCTCAGATTTCTTGCGACGGGGAACCCCATCAATGTTTTCATTCGAAACCAGATCGTGGAAACCGGCAGTTGCAAATCGGTAGCGATACCCCTCCGCGCATCTTCTCTTTTGTTCTTGTTGTGGTATAACTTACATTATGTTTCGGACTCCGCAACATCAGAAAAAGCTTATATTTTTCAATAAGTTCAACGTAATGCGTTTGAATCATATTCATTTCGCGCCAAGTCGTGCGAGTTTCCCCGCCTCTTTTTTGAAATCTCGAATTATGAAAGTCTCCCGAAATATGAAGGAGACAAATTTTCCCGATTCAGTCTTACGATCGTCTATGGCAAATCATAAATTATTGAGAAAAAATGTATACGGAATTCATGATAATTGCCCATTTGAAGCAAAGAGAAGCTGGAGGGAATGTTGACAGGGAATTTGAGATTGTAGATCATGGAAATCTACATCGAAAATCGCTATGCGAGGCAAGAATAGTAGGTGTAACACTTCATGAGTGTAGCTAAGCAATAGAAAAGTATCCAGTATGATTCCGATTTTTCCTCATTATTTTCGTTATCTTTTGCGTTGAATGACTTTTAGCCGCTCACGTATATATTCGCTACAACCTTCGCTCGTTTTAAAATATCTAAATCTTTTATAACCCCCTCCCCCTCCCACACCAACCATCGCATTCAGCCCATCACCAGATATTAAGAACAACACTGGCGCTCTGAGCGAATGTCGAGGTCGCCAGGTGTTTCAGTACCATTTTTCACTACAACGGCCGTTAAACTGCGATGATAATTATTATGAAGGTCACCACTTGCTCTCGCGACAGATATTGTTAGTACCTGCCTCACGGCGTTACAATATACTCGTAAATCAACGCGAGGCGATTGAGAATTAGGATACAAACTGTTGCACTCGCTTTATCGATTGATGAAGCAGACTTGAAAAAGTCTGCTTCATCATTATAATAATAAGTTTGCTCTTCATAGAGTCGGTAAAGCGAGTCCACCAGTTTTCACGCAATTGTAATGATGGTTGTCATTACAATTTAACTTTGAAAAACCTTTCCACAAGCAAATATCAAAACTTGAAGGGATAGTTTGTTGTTATATGCACTGTCTAGCAGCATATTTAATATTTAAGCGAGTGGAACTTACTGATTATAACGAATTTTCACAGATAGAAACTAAATCACTCGCACAGAAATCGTGGAATCCGATTTCAAAGAGTTATTTGTTTGTTATCAATCACCGAAACCGGTATAACATTAAATATTTTTCACTCAACTATGAGCCCTGCGATGGCAACTTTCCAGTTACGCAAATCATATTATTGTAATTGGCACAGCTGTGCAGTTTAATTCAATAAATAAATAAATAAATATTTATCGCGTTTTTTCGTGTATTAGTGGAAATAGACAACGTTTCAGTATCTCCGTTTTTCTTTGAATTTTCACTGGGATCAAGGCGTGTTTTTACGTAATATGTATTTGCTATTAGCAATAACATTAGGTACCTAATTATTAATATCTGATAAATTATGACATATATATATATATATAATTATATATAATGATTAATACGGCAGGTGGCACTAAAATGGTCCATTATATTAAATAGAACAATTTATTACCGTTTCGAAGTGGAACTTTTCCCCCCATACTGCCCATAGAGGTTTTCCATTATAATATGTCATCTTTATTCAACCATTTGTCCGATTTCGCTCTAATGCGTAGGCTGAGGGCTGGTTTATTGGATATAAAACTTGAGTTCCTGAGCAATCTGACCCATGGGGAGTAAGCAACACGAATGCTTATGACATAATATAATGTGACAATTTCAAAAATCCAATCCACAGCCCATAAATTATTATTGATTTTGTTAATATTTTGAGCATAGTTTGGGGAACCGAAGTTGGTTCCTTATCACTTGCTTTAGTGCCTGGATTACCTGTTCAGACCACAAAATACTTTTCTAATTGTCAACATCATTCTTCACATTTCTACCCAATTCTCAAAGAATGCAATTTAGCTATGTGTTCCAGTAGTAACCTAGCAACAAGTGGGTGTAGGAGGAAGCTCTTTACACATCTCTGTCACATTACTGCGTGGGCCGTGGGATTGTCCGACTGTCGTCAACCTGAAAACCTCACAGAATAGGTTCAAACGACCGCCTCACCCTTTTGCTTCCTCTGCTCATTTCAACTGAACTCATCATTTGTATTTTGGTACGTCAATACGACAGTGAAAACACACGTTTCCATTCATTTTCCTCAACCCTCTTGTAACACAGTAATAACGTTGGATGACCATGGATGTGTAACGCTGAATAAAATAAAATTCTGGACGTCAGCATGTGGTTTTCGGAAATAGTTCAGGGAAATGCTGAACAAAAAAGTCTAAAATTATACTGTTATATGTATTGTTATTTGGTGGGCATTAAAGCTGAATTTTTCTGTACGTGTTCAGGCTTCTATTTATTTAAGGTTTGTCATTTTTGAAGGAACATTGCGTAAGGAGTAATAATGGATTAAACATTTTATTATTTTTTGAGCTGGTTAATAAAATATACCTGTAAGTAATTTAACTGATTAAAAAATTATTTTTTAATCTCTATTACAAAAATACATCTCTATAATAGATACATCCCTAGATAGATAGATGAATCTCTGTTATATTACATAAGATCCGGGTTTTTAAGAGGCTATGTGACATTTTCCAAAAACTCCTCGAAAGCAATCCGTACTTCTCAAAAGCAAAGTGCTACACATTTGCTGGCAAGTTTTCAGATTTTTAAAAAACGTTCAAGTGTACCAAATTTAAATTTGAAAGTCGGTCACATGTCCCCTTTGAAAAATACCGTGGTTTTAGATTGAAATACAAGGTACAGCAGGGTACACAGTGTTCCATGAACAGGCGTGAGCTTCAGTGAACATTTTTTAATCGTCATGAAACAAAGTTAACCCATAATTAGAAGGAAAAGTTGATATGACAAACTTTTGCAGATAAGAAAATATTTCACGCAACAACCCCAGGTTTTGGTGCGGCAGATACGGACTATGGTCCCCTCCTTGTAAGAACAAGGGACCTAACCTGATCTTCTATGAAAACATTAGGTATGTTACCAAAACGTGTTTAGTATTGAAATACCTACAATTTGAGACCAAATTCGGGTCCCTACGACGCTCGGTGGCCAAGTAATTATTGGGAGTTGATCAACAGCGTTACATATTCATAGCTCAGTCATTGTCGGGGGTAGCTTTGCCTTTGTTGTCAGTTTAGGGTAAAGATGATTGTTTTTAAATTCCCAGCAGAATTTCCACCATATCAGTTTGATAGATCATGGGTGTCTACGAATTCTTCCGCATATAATGAAGGCCTGTGCCGCCGCTCGTTGACAGTGAGGGTACACGCGTCAGAAGTAGAAATAGCTTTAGAGAGATTAACCCTGAATCAAATATTATTTATTAATTTATTATGGGAACTAGCCCAATTGCACAAGCACATAATAAAAATCATAGAGTGAAACAGTTCACGTAAAATAAAGAACAAAAAAATCAGTCATGCAGCATGACTTAATGAGCGAATTTTCAAAGAAATATTCGAATTAATGGCTATGGTTTTGAATAAAGGAAAACTTCGGTCTAAAATTTGGTTTTCTATGTATATTCTCTTCGTATTTATTTTAATTTGTACGTTTTGTCCATCCTGATTCTACCGTTTGTTTATTACGTAATTGTACTAAGTGCTTATTTATTTGATCGCTGTGGGTAAATTCAAGGAGTTGTACTAATCGTTTGCCTCCCCCTTTTTTGCTTCGAACTCTCGTCTTCAATTAATACTTCTCACATTTTTCAATCTGACCACTCTAAGGGGGTGGGGGTAAGAGTTTAAAGATTATCCTAGTTTTGGGTAATTTTTGCGCACTTTAAATGCTCTAATTTAAGAACGGATTTAGATATCTAAAATCCGATTTCACTATCGTGTTCAGCGTGCAAAAACCTTTAAAATGAGGGGTCACTTGTTAGAAAATAACATTTTGGGGATTTTTGGGTAATTTTTGCGCACTTTAAATGCTCTAATTTGAGAACGGATCAAGATATCTAAAATCCGATTCCACCATCGTGTTCAGCGTGCAAAAACCTTTAAAATGAGGGGTCACTTGTTGGAAAATAACATTTTGGGGATTTTTGGGTAATTTTTGCGCACTTTAAATGCTCTAATTTGAGAACGGATCAAGATATCTAAAATCCGATTCCACCATCGTGTTCAGCGTGCAAAAACCTTTAAAATGAGGGGTCACTTGTTAGAAAATAACATTTTGGGGATTTTTAGGTAATTTTTGCGCACTTTAAATGCTCTAATTTGAGAACGGATCAAGATATCTAAAATCCGATTCCACCATCGTGTTCAGCGTGCAAAAACCTTTAAAATGAGGGGTCACTTGTTGGAAAATAACATTTTGGGGATTTTTGGGTAATTTTTGCGCACTTTAAATGCGCCAAAACCCTCCTTAGAGTAGGCCAATTTCGCCCATCTTCGAACTTAGCCTTTCGATTGCCAAGATAGATTTTTTGTGCAAATTTGAGCTGTTTATCTCAATTCTATCGAGAGTTATCGTCTGGAGTGACACATATATAAATAAATATATATATATATAAATATATATATATATATACATATAAAAAAGTGTTAAATTTCAGGAATCGTTTTAGAATGGTCTGAAACGGATTTCTATGAAGAAAATTTCCAAAAATTTATATTATTTAAATTTCGAAGCCATTGCAATAGCTTCATTTTCTTTGAAAATTCGCTAAAACGCTGCAAAGTCCTTGTCACATGGGTTTATTATTCTATTGGAGTTCTAGAGATTTTTGTTGGCTGTTAAATGTATTGTTTCTTTCATGTGGAATGATTGAAATAGCTATTTCTGATGATTTCCACCAATTTTGGCCCCCAAAACATGAAATAGGTACGCTTTTTTTTTTTTAAAGATCATCTTTGATCATTGGTAGTGGCATTTAATGGTCTTGATTCACCTGTTTACACTTTTTCCAATGTTATTGTACACATTGATGGTGATTTCAGACGGTTTTCCAGGTTTTTGACTCATAAAAAACCAATTTTGGGAGCTGAACCTTTGGTAAAACATCAATTTCCCCGTCTTTGGTCAAAATCGACTTCATATTCGGTCTTCTCGTCCTCAAAAACATGGAAAAAGATACCTCAAAAGCTCATGTTACTAACATGTTGTTAAAACGCAAAAAGTACCTATTTTGGTTTATTATTTTCAATAATGAACCATTGAAATCGAGCATGAAAAAAAAAATTCTTACCCCCCCTCAAAATTTGATGGTTTACGTTTCAAGGTATGTAGAATCCAAAACTGCAATAAAAATATTTCTGTCTGTCCGCCGTACGCCGTACGCCGTACGCCGTACGGGCCACTTTTCTTAGTTACCATGAAAAAAAATTGATGAAATTCGGGTTATAGGTTCCGTTCGGCGTCTAGTTGGTCCTCGAAGCTCGACGTTACTGTGAGTCATCTCTAAGGGGTTCAAAATAGGGGTTGAAATTTTCAAAACGCCTATACCATTTTTTTACGTAAATATTTTTACGGTTTTAAATAGTTCTTGAACTTGCGAGTATTTTAAGACCATCCGGAGCATCGTACGTCCAGCCGTTCGTTCACAGTAAGGCCCCGAAGTTTGCACCGACAGGCATTTTCGACTCCAGTGTGAATGAAATTGTATACAATTCAAACCAAATCTCGTAACCAGAGACGCGCCCACAATAGGAATTTGTGAATACGGCCAATCATTGGTAGGGATCACCTGATTATATTGGCCGAGTATGAAGTCGAGTTGGTTGTTCTGTGATATTATTTCATTTGAAAAATGATGGCTCTATTGGAGTTTGTTGGTAGGTAGTGAAACTTGAACAAACGTTGAAGATGGGTAAATGGGGCGTTGTAGATGGGGCGTTGATTGATGGGTAAATTATTACTACGGTAAATTATACCATCTACGTAGAAGGGGCTGGAGTTTGTTGGTAGGTACTTTTGCAACTTTTTTCACTCCTCATCAACAATTTCTTTTCAGAACTTCATTATGTGTGTTTCTTTTTGTTAGGTACACCGAGAGAAAAAACGCATTGTTTTACCACCTCGTGGTGCTCGCAGGCCGGTGAAAACTTTGAAAAAAATCCGATAGGGATTAGGGGTACCCGATAGGAATCTACTGATAAGACCCTATCGGGTAATCACAGCACGTACGTGCTGGGATACCCGATAGCAGCCGAACGTGCTGTAAAGAAACACCCGTTTGGTTTCCAATCGGGCAAAAAATTGAAAACAATCGGGTAATCCTTGCACGTCCATGCTGTTCCTAGCGGGTCTACCACCTAACACCCGTTTGATTGCAATCGGGTCTACCACCTAACACCCGTTTGATTGCGATCGGGTCTACCACCTAACACCCGTTTGATTGCGATCGGGTCTACCACCTAACACCCGTTTGATTGCGATCGGGTCTACCACCTAACACCCGTTTGATTGCAATCGGGTCTACCACCTAACACCCGTTTGATTGCAATCGGGTCTACCACCTAACACCCGTTTGATTGCAATCGGGTCTACCACCTAACACCCGTTTGATTGCAATCGGGTCTACCACCTAACACCCGTTTGATTGCAATCGGGTCTACCACCTAACACCCGCTTGGGTTCTATCGGGTCTACCACCTAACACCCGCTTGGGTTCTATCGGGTCTACCACCTAACACCCGCTTGGGTTCTATCGGGTCTACCACCTAACGCCCGCTTGGGATCTATCGGGTTCTACGAATGGACGCCCGATAGAATCCTAGCGGGTTCTACGAGTGGACGCTCGATAGAATCCTAGCGGGTTCTACGAGTGGACGCCCGATAGAATCCTAGCGGGTTCCACGAGTGGACGCCCGATAGAATCCTAGCGGGTTCCACGAGTGGACGCCCGATAGTATTCTACCGGGCGTCCACTCGTAGAACCCGCTAGGATTCTATCGAGCGTCCACTCGTAGAACCCGCTAGGATTCTATCGAGCGTCCACTCGTAGAACCCGCTAGGATTCTATCGAGCGTCCACTCGTAGAACCCGATAGGATTCTATCGAGCCTACTTCTCACTACCCCATTGGATTCCTAATGAGCCCATTTCCACCCTAACCGTTTGCATTCTCCAATGGCTCTACCAATCAGGTAATTATTAGTAGAGCGTAGGGAGATGCAAAAGGGTAGCGATGGATTGGGATTAGGAGGAATCCTAAGGAGTAGGGAGAAGGAGGATTTCGAAGCCTGGTGAGGAACCTGCGTGAAACATACTCATGAAATTGAAATCGAAATACTCATTGAAATCAAAAGTGTTGAACAAACAGTTGAACAAAGAAATAAAAGTTATAAATGTATAGAAATGTAAATAGTTGCAATAAGTAATTCTTATTTGTAAAGGTGAACACAGCTTGGGCAAAGGAGAGTTAACACAAGTGTTTAGGTCATCAATTTATTCATAAGTCATAAAGTTCAAATTCACAATAAAAATCGGAAATAAATAATTTGTTTTCGTACGCAGATTGTTTATAGCAATTTGTTTCTTAACTAAGTACAACAACAAAATAAACAGTTTAACAGTATCACAGTTTATTGGACTCGTTATATGCAACAATATTTGATAACGTATGCATATTATTATATATCGGTATATAAAATTGTCTATGTTTATGTTTAATTACAGGTTGTTTCGCACTAATACGTATAGTCTAGAGCGTATAGATACGTATAGTCTAAATAATTTGTTTTCGTACGCAGATTGTTTATAGCAATTTGTTTCTTAACTAAGTACATTAACAGTATCACAGTTTATTGGACTCGTTATATGCAACAATATTTGATAACGTATGCATATATATATATATATATATATATATATATATATATATATAATTGTCTATGTTTATGTTTAATCACAGGTTGTTTCGCACTAATACGTATAGTCTAGAGCTTTAACTACAACGTATTTGGGAAAGTATATCGGCGGTTTGACAGTTTTTAAAATGAATGAAATTCAACTTCTCTGAATGTTAAGGGACAGTAGTGAAATTTGTAATGTTCTGTACCACTCATGTTGGAACAGTGATGTATATATTATACCCAATGAAATATGGTCGACTTCAAAAAAATTTTATTTAGAATATATATTATTATAGAATGTTATTTACATATTATTCAGAATGGTCATCAAGGAACAGTTGATGCACAAATGGTAACTAACTAGCACCACCTCAGTGTAGACACGTTGTAAAGCAATCAGTGGTGAGGACGTGATGGGTATGTTAGCTATTTTTTACTCTTACTGCCACGTACCGCCAGTTTCTGGCGTTCGACCAAATCCTGCAAGGACTTGGGAGTACTGCCCGGATCGCTGGATGATGCAGGGGAGCTGCTGAAGTGTGGAGGTGGGGACACGGGCAGAGTGCTGGTATCAGACTCAGGAGTGGCTGTTGCAGTGGTTAGTTTAGATGGGGTGGTTTTACATGGTGTTGTTTTAGACGGGGTTGTTTTAGACGGGGTTGTTTTAGACGGGGTTGTTTTAGACGGGGTTGTTTTAGACGGGGTTGTTTTAGACGGGGTTGTTTTAGACGGGGTTGTTTTAGACGGGGTTGTTTTAGACGGGGTTGTTTTATACGGGGTCAATCTTTTCGGAGTCCTACTCTCTTTGTAGAATCCAGCTTCCTTAAGGGGAGTTCTTGGCCATGTAGGAGACAGAAGGGGAGGTGGTTCAGATACACCTGAAAGGGCAGGGCTTGCCTCAGGAGGAACTGCTGTTGCTGATGGTAGATGTACCTCCTCAGATGGGTCAAAAAGTGATTTGGAACTTGAAGTGAATGGCAAATGTGACTCAACACCCCCTGAAGTTGATGGCAAATGTGACTCAACACCCGGAGTTGACGGCAAAGGTAATGATACTGAAGCAGGACTATCTGTTATGTGAAGGGCACCAAGTATTTCGGTTGTGGTGGTATCTATACTGTAAGCAATCAATCCGTGTTGTTCTGCAAACGCTTTTGTACAAGTACCATAAAGTAACAGTTCCGAATCACCAAGAATGTTAGACTGTATTATGTTGTCCCCAGTTAAGTTTAAGAAAGTTACCAATTCACCTGTTCTGAGACTCTCAACAAAGCATACACATTGACCCTCTATAATGTCGTATTTTTGTATCAACACTCGTACAAGTGATTTTTCATCACTGGAGCTACCATCAGCAGGAGCAGCAGGGGTGGGTGTAACGTGGTAACGTAGGAAGTGAGCACAGGTGGAAGCGATAGTCACGACAGAGTGGAGGTAGTTTTTAGAAACCTTTAAATCATAGCACACCCATTCTAGAGTTTGCCAGATGTGTGTACACTGAGGTGGGTACTCGCAGTTCAGCACGATTATTAATTTAAAACAAAGATCGACTGCCTGGAGTATGGTGTCAGTTCTAAGGCTAAAATCTAAGTATTTGACTAGACAATGGCTGACGGAACCTAATTTTCCTATTGCTATGACATACGGTTGCAATGTTCCGTGTTCCGCTTCCTCCAGGCGTTTGGCGTGGAGGTTGTCCACCTCAGAATCTGAGTCCAGGAATTTGACGAAGTGATCTGCCGACTCCTTCTTCGAGATCTGAACCGGAGCTCTAAGTCCTGCCCTCTTCTTCAACCGGTGAGTCCCCATAGCGAACGGGAGGGCGACGAGAGCTGCAGTCGTTCTCTTGTCCTCCTCTGAAATATCACGGAGCACATTAGCAACACGTTCGTACAGTACGATTCAGTCATTACAACCACCTCATGGTCAAATAAAGCAATTTCAACAAATCATTTGTTTACAAAGCGTGAAGAAGAAGAATCCCTGGTATAACAACAAAATATTAAAGTTGAAAAAACGATTCCTAGTCAATTTGAACACAGAGTAGGCTAATCACAATTATTTCTCACCGGTATTTTTTTCGTAGTACGACAGTAACGACTCGACGATCGTGTCCCACCCTTCCACGCTTCTGGAAGACCTGCTAGCCTCTTGGACTATGGCCGGGTGGAGTTCTCTCAGCTTTTCATACAGCCTCCCCTCCGGGATGGTATAGAGCTCCTTGAAATCAGATTCTATCTGTAACAGAAAACAACAACTATCATTAGCGATTACTAAAAAATATTCCTCGCTTTAAACAACAGCAGGCACAAGTATATAAACAGAGCACATGAAATACGTTCAAATTATGAACTCACCACTTTCGCTGCGTGGGCGGACGACTTGAAGAACGGGAAGTAGTCGAAGTAGTCGGAGAGGCTGTTGTCTTCACAGCATAGGTAGTCGTGCCGCAGCTTCGCTGTCCTCCGTAACGCCTCTTGTATCTCTTCGGGGATCGACGCTCGGTCCAACCAATCACCTCCCCTGATGGTTTGGATGGAGTGATGTTTTTCGAGTTCCTCTTTCCACTCTAGGAAAATAACATCAACGGTTACGACTCCTCACAATAAATAACACAGAAACGGCAGACAAGGAGGGTGGTAGGAGGAAAAGAGATGAATAGAGAGTAGACTCACCTGTCAGAGTTTTCCGTACGGGCGGAGGGGAGGTGGTTGGCTGCTTCGGCTTCTTTGTGTAGGCCCTCTTCTGTTTGCCTCCCTTCCGTTTCCTTGCTTCACTTGCCTTCTTGGCCTCCTTTATTTTATCGTACTTTTCTTTATTGGCCTTCCTCCAGGAGTCCTTGAGGTTGTTTACTTTGCTCCACAAGTGCCCGTAGGGGTACTTCCTTGGCTTTTTCGTCGGCGTGCTGTCACTGCTGTGTGACGAGCCCCCCCGTGTCGATGCTGATAAAGTAAACCACAGCGAGGGGGGATCCCGGAAATATCTCGCCAACTGAGCAGCTATGAAACTGAAACGTACACAACAATTCAAAGACGTGATTATTATGTCTTTATGCAGAGGAATGTTAAGATAAGAGTACCCAACATGTATACTAACAAACAATGCGTAATCACAAATTTCAAGGTGTCACTCACTTCAATTCTTTGTAAGAGAAATGGGGGATGACGTTCGCACCCGCGGGGGTGGCTTGTCGGTGAAGGTGGTTTATGACAACATCCGCTACCGCCTTCCTGTCGGATGGGCTGACTGCCTTGGTATTCTCGGGCCTTGCTAGCTCCATGCACCTCCGCCCCTTCTCTGACTGTTGTAGTATTGCTGTGATCTGTTGGGGAGAGAGGAAGAGATGTAAATTTAATATAAAAACCCTAGGTTTGACTATGAGTACGTGATACTATTTCACCCACGGATGGTGTGATGCACATTACCTCATCTGAAGTGCTGATGAAAGCAGTCTTATCGACTCCCTTGTAACTGGCGAATTGGGGGTCGTCGTCGGTTGTGGCGGCGGATTCGTCGTCATCGTCAGACGATTCCTCGCTGAGCTGTAGTTCACTCGGCAACGAGTCTCTAAGGCGAGGCGTCGAGGAGTAAAACTGCAACAACAACACCGTTCACCTCGTAACAATACATATTATATGCAGGAAGTTATTGTCAAACATGAACACTGTTTCTGTCTGCCTGTCGTCTGTAATTGTAATTGGCAACACTCACCTGGGTAGGAAGTGTTCGCGTGGAGTCGTCACTTGATAGGGGTCTAGCAAGAGATGTCGAAGAACTGGGAGAGGAGAGTGGACCGAAATTCGTCTTCCACCCTGCTGTGTATCGCATCTTGTCCCTCGGAGTCCACAGTCCTCGTGCTACTGCTTCCCAGAGGATATTGCCTGGTTCTAGGTTGCGTAATTCGTCAGTTTCGAATCTGGCAGCTGTGCAGGGGAAAAAAAAGTCAGCCATGAGACCAAGTGAACACCCGATATGACTACAAGCGGCAAGGCAAAACAGTTTGTTGAAAATATTTTAAAGTACAACAATACCCGATTGGATTACTAACGGGTACTCACAACCACAAACACCCGTTACGAATGTTTACGAATATTTGGCAAAGTCCGGATGAACCCGTTTGGAACGAAGTGAACACCCGATACAACTACAAGCGGCAAGGCAAAACAGTTTGTTGAAAATATTTTAAAGTACAACAATACCCGATTGGATTACTAACGGGTACTCACAACCACAAACACCCGTTACGAATGTTTACGAATATTTAGCAAAGTCCGGATGAACCCGTTTGGAACGAAGTGAACACCCGATACAACTACAAGCGGCAAGGCAAAACAGTTTGTTGAAAATATTTTAAAGTACAACAATACCCGATTGGATTACTAACGGGTACTCACAACCACAAACACCCGTTACGAATGTTTATGAATATTTGGCAAAGTCCGGATGAACCCGTTTGGAACGAAGTGAACACCCGATACAACTACAAGCGGCAAGGCAAAACAGTTTGTTGAAAATATTTTAAAGTACAACAATACCCGATTGGATTACTAACGGGTACTCACAACCACAAACACCCGTTACGAATGTTTACGAATATTTAGCAAAGTCCGGATGAACCCGTTTGGAACGAAGTGAACACCCGATACAACTACAAGCGGCAAGGCAAAACAGTTTGTTGAAAATATTTTAAAGTACAACAATACCCGATTGGATTACTAACGGGTACTCACAACCACAAACACCCGTTACGAATGTTTACGAATATTTGGCAAAGTCCGGATGAACCCGTTTGGAACGAAGTGAACACCCGATACAACTACAAGCGGCAAGGCAAAACAGTTTGTTGAAAATATTTTAAAGTACAACAATACCCGATTGGATTACTAACGGGTACCCATACCCTCAAACACCCGTTATGTATAGAAGGGACAACGGAAACAAGTTGGTGCAAGTATTTCACGTCTAATAATACCCGATTGAATTACTAACGGGCACTAACACACTTAGCAATTTCCCGATACCGTAACAATGCAACTCAAACCAAGATCATCATGAAATCGGAATATTATACAACAAAAATTAGCATTGGTAAATACGTTGGCAAAAGGAAATGATAAGTAATGCTCAACAACACAAAATGAAATTCAAATTGAAATGTCAGTTTGGATTTGGAAGTGATGTGATTAATTATATTGAAAGCAGACTGTTATACTACAAAAACTTTCATTTGGTAAATACGTTGGCAAAAGGAAATATACTCAAGAAAAAAAAATTCAAATTCAATTTGTCACTTTGGCTGAGTAAGTCATAGCTACGTGTACATCTTGAAATCGGAATTTTATACAACAAAAATTAGCATTGGTAAATACGTTGGCAAAAGGAAATGATAAGTAATGCTCAACAACACAAAATGAAATTCAAATTGAAATGTCAGTTTGGATTTGGAAGTGATGTGATTAATTATATTGAAAGCAGACTGTTATACTACAAAAACTTTCATTTGGTGAATACGTTGGCAAAAGGAAATATACTCAAGAAAAAAAATTCAAATTCAAATTGTCAGTTTGGCTGCGTAAGTCATAGCTACGTGTACATCTTGAAATCGGAATTTTATACAACAAAAATTAGCATTGGTAAATACGTTGGCAAAAGGAAATGATAAGTAATGCTCAACAACACAAAATGAAATTCAAATTGAAATGTCAGTTTGGATTTGGAAGTGATGTGATTAATTATATTGAAAGCAGACTGTTATACTACAAAAACTTTCATTTGGTGAATACGTTGGCAAAAGGAAATATACTCAAGAAAAAAAAATTCAAATTCAATTTGTCACTTTGGCTGAGTAAGTCATAGCTACGTGTACATCTTGAAATCGGAATTTTATACAACAAAAATTAGCATTGGTAAATACGTTGGCAAAAGGAAATGATAAGTAATGCTCAACAACACAAAATGAAATTCAAATTGAAATGTCAGTTTGGATTTGGAAGTGATGTGATTAATTATACTGAAAGCAGACTGTTATACTACAAAAACTTTCATTTGGTAAATACGTTGGCAAAAGGAAATATACTCAAGAAAAAAAATTCAAATTCAAATTGTCAGTTTGGGTGCGTAAGTCATAGCTACGTGTACATCTTGAAATCGGAATATTATACAACAAAAATTAGCATTGGTAAATACGTTGGCAAAAGGAAATGATAAGTAATGCTCAACAACACAAAATGAAATTCAAATTGAAATGTCAGTTTGGATTTGGAAGTGATGTGATTAATTATATTGAAAGCAGACTGTTATACTACAAAAACTTTCATTTGGTGAATACGTTGGCAAAAGGAAATATACTCAAGAAAAAAAAATTCAAATTCAATTTGTCACTTTGGCTGAGTAAGTCATAGCTACGTGTACATCTTGAAATCGGAATTTTATACAACAAAAATTAGCATTGGTAAATACGTTGGCAAAAGGAAATGATAAGTAATGCTCAACAACACAAAATGAAATTCAAATTGAAATGTCAGTTTGGATTTGGAAGTGATGTGATTAATTATACTGAAAGCAGACTGTTATACTACAAAAACTTTCATTTGGTAAATACGTTGGCAAAAGGAAATATACTCAAGAAAAAAAATTCAAATTCAAATTGTCAGTTTGGGTGCGTAAGTCATAGCTACGTGTACATCTTGAAATCGGAATATTATACAACAAAAATTAGCATTGGTAAATACGTTGGCAAAAGGAAATGATAAGTAATGCTCAACAACACAAAATGAAATTCAAATTGAAATGTCAGTTTGGATTTGGAAGTGATGTGATTAATTATACTGAAAGCAGACTGTTATACTACAAAAACTTTCATTTGGTAAATACGTTGGCAAAAGGAAATATACTCAAGAAAAAAAATTCAAATTCAAATTGTCAGTTTGGGTGCGTAAGTCATAGCTACGTGTACATCTTGAAATCGGAATATTATACAACAAAAATTAGCATTGGTAAATACGTTGGCAAAAGGAAATGATAAGTAATGCTCAACAACACAAAATGAAATTCAAATTGAAATGTCAGTTTGGATTTGGAAGTGATGTGATTAATTATACTGAAAGCAGACTGTTATACTACAAAAACTTTCATTTGGTAAATACGTTGGCAAAAGGAAATATACTCAAGAAAAAAAATTCAAATTCAAATTGTCAGTTTGGGTGCGTAAGTCATAGCTACGTGTACATCTTGAAATCGGAATATTATACAACAAAAATTAGCATTGGTAAATACGTTGGCAAAAGGAAATGATAAGTAATGCTCAACAACACAAAATGAAATTCAAATTGAAATGTCAGTTTGGATTTGGAAGTGATGTGATTAATTATACTGAAAGCAGACTGTTATACTACAAAAACTTTCATTTGGTAAATACGTTGGCAAAAGGAAATATACTCAAGAAAAAAAATTCAAATTCAAATTGTCAGTTTGGGTGCGTAAGTCATAGCTACGTGTACATCTTGAAATCGGAATATTATACAACAAAAATTAGCATTGGTAAATACGTTGGCAAAAGGAAATGATAAGTAATGCTCAACAACACAAAATGAAATTCAAATTGAAATGTCAGTTTGGATTTGGAAGTGATGTGATTAATTATATTGAAAGCAGACTGTTATACTACAAAAACTTTCATTTGGTAAATACGTTGGCAAAAGGAAATATACTCAAGAAAAAAAAATTCAAATTCAATTTGTCAGTTTGGGTGCGTAAGTCATAGCTACGTGTACATCTTGAAATCGGAATATTATACAACAAAAATTAGCATTGGTAAATACGTTGGCAAAAGGAAATGATAAGTAATGCTCAACAACACAAAATGAAATTCAAACTGAAATGTCAGTTTGGATTTGGAAGTTATAGGGTATATGTGATTATCATGAAATCGGAATATTATAGAAAAATAGTAAAACAAATTTTTGCTAACCTTCAAATGCAGTAACGATTCTTGCATCCAATTTCCAAGACTGTAGAACATCAGTCAAGCGTTGGTCCGCCATTGCAATTAAAACGAATTGCGTAGTACAACGTACCAGGGACCGAATGTTGTTTGGTGACGGGTGAACGTTAATAATTGAAGCACAACAAACTAGAAACACAACTAATTTGAAACACAGCTGATTTGAAACACAACTGATTTGAAACACGACCGCAACACACAGACTGAATAAAGAATAAGCACAGGGAAGTAAGTAGAACACGTGAACGTGAGGACGCGACTGATCGGGGAGAAGTGGTTGTCGCCATAAGGGGACGTTGGGGTTATATAGAGGTCTCCCCACCATGACCCACCTGGTAACGGGTTTCCCTGCTCCAAGCGGGCAGGCGTTGGCTCCTATCGGGTGTTTTTTACCTTCTATCGGGTGTCTGAATGTTTCTAGCGACTTTTTCAAATCCCCTATCGGGTGTTGAGATTTCCATCGGGTATCCAAATTCAGATTCCTATCGGGTGTTTTCTGTCTCCCATCGGGTTCCCGAATGCCGTAACGTCTTTTTCAACTCCTATCGGGTTTACGAATGTCGTAACGTCTTTTTACCTCCCAATCGGGTTTTTCTTTCAATCGTGTCGGGTTTCCCGATTTCAAACGGTTTTCCGATTCCCATCGAGTTTCTGTTACGCCTATCGGGTTTTTCACAACTTCCTAACGGGTAGTTTGAAACTCGTAACGGGTTTTAGGGAATTTTCGAAGAAAAGGAAGCTATTGTTCTCGGTCCAAAATGTTTAAAACTCGAATTTCCGAAAGATTTTTATACCAAAATCCGTTTCAGACCATCCTGAATTCACTGCCGAAAGACATGTTCTTGGTTAAAGACTCACTGGGTTAATATATATATGTATGTGTCATTCCAGACGATAACTCTCGAAAGAATTGAGATAAAAAGTTCAAATTTGCACGAAAAATCTGTCTTGGCAATCGACAGGCTAAGTTCGTAGATGGGCAGAATCGGGTCACTCTAAGGGGGAATTTTGGGGAGTTTTAGGGGAGAAAAATTACCCATAAATTCCCAAAATGAAGCAGTCTGACAAGTGACACCTCATTTTAAAGGTTTTTGTAAGCTGAACACGATGGTGAAATCATAATTGCGATATCTCATTCCTTTCTCAAACTGGAGCACTTTGAAGATGAAGGAACGTGGTTATTTCTTGAGATGTTCTTCCTGGTTCGTTTGCTCTAATCTGATAACGGAATGGGATATCGCAATTCTGACTTTACCATCGTGTTCAGGGTTGGAAAATCTATAAAACGAGGTGTTACTCGGCAAAAAATGGAACAAAAAATTTGTAACGTATGCCCATATTTCATGCATACCGAATTAACCGAATAGCGTCATACTGGAATACCTATAATTACCCAATAAGTTTAAGATTGCCCATATTTGAATGGGATATCCCAAACATCACATTTTACATAAAATCACTTATTTCTTCGAAAATTCGCTCTTATAGCCACGCTGCATGACTGTGGTTTTTTTTTTTTTTCAATTCGTATCGGGTTTTCACTCACTTGCTAACAAGTGTACGGTTTTTCTAACATTTCTGCCAGAAACTCCTACGTGCCTACCATTAGTATATAGGTACCTGTGCCTACTGGGAAAAAACATTAAAAAATCCCCATCGCAAATACCCCGAGTCATTAACGACTCTTTCCATTGATAATTCAATTTAATTGATAATTTAAGCATGTACATGCTCAACATAACAACTTACAACATGTAATGGACTTAGAAATAAATGACGTATAGGTACTTACTGCCCTCACATTCCTTCCGGCATTGAATGACACATGAAAAGTTGCAAAAGCGACGCACATCACTTTGTAAATGCTGTCGTTTTTATCAAAACTGTATGCAATACAATATAATATTATATTACACTTCATTCACAGAGATGGTCACACAATGAGTATAGCTCGGGTGAAAATGACCCGCCAAACTACTCAATTTGGCTCATGCCAAATTACTTCTCGCCCACGAATATATTATTATTATTATAGGTCATCATGCGCTCAACAACCGTTTTCCAAAATACTGTTTAATTGTTGTTCCCAATTTTCAGTTATTTCTGCTGAATCCGAACCATGACGATTCTGCCAAGTTCAGTATTTCTCCATATCCTTTGCATGGTAACAATCGGATGTCCTACAAACGTGTTTTATACATGCGTGTACAATACGTTTTTATGTGGTATACTTATATACACCTAATTTACTTGCATTGAAAAGTATGCGCTTCAAATTCAAATTCCTTGCTGTTACTCAAATTCCTGATCACTTATACGTTACGACATATTACCTATTAAACATATCATTAAAAATCCTCACATGAAACCCTTCAACGGTCACTCGGAAACTGGGAAAATATTTGTGAATCCGTCTCCGTAGCCAATGCCCCTTCGACCAAGTTCAAATTGTGGCGGGACCTAATTGACACCCGATAGAAATGTTGCCTACTCGATAGGGAATCATTGGACAACCCGATTGTTTACTAAGCGGGAGCTGTTAACAATTATATCACCCGATAGGCAGCCAACGGGGATTTTTTCGAATTTTTTCCTGCTCGATTGGTTTTCCAAAACCCGATAGGGACTCGTCTGTTCAACCCGATAGATGTTCAATCGGGTGTTGTTATCAATTACATCCACCCGATAGAGCTACTAACGGGTATTTTGTTCGGCATTTCCCTGCTCGATTGCATTGTTCAACCCGATAGACGTTGGTCGATGCAACCTGGTTGATTATGTATCGGGAGCTATGAGATGAACCGTTACGATGCTAACGGATATCTTTTGAATATCTCCCTGCTCGATTGGCTTTCATGGGCCCGATAGCGATTTCTCATTACAACCCGATAGACATCATTTAATCCTGGAAAATTTTTCGGAAAATATATCCTAAAATTCGCCTAATGAGAGGCAACATCCATTACATATTCATTTTGTTGTTTCCGTTTTTAATTTTCACGTCCAGTATCTGTCCTTCACAATTCCCTCAACTTTACCATATTTCTTCGCGTGAACCCTCCCATGGTAACAAGTACATGTCCTCCAAACGTCCTTATTTACGGGAGGTGAAGGGAAACAGTTGTTATTCTCGTATTCTCACCACTCCCCAAAAACAGTTATCCTTTAGAAATGGTGACTGCAGGCTTCGCTTCCTATACCTCCTCACAGGGATTCGGGCTACCTGAGCTATCATTAAACCACAAATATTTTCCCAACTCTTCATTCACCGTTGCAGGCTTTTGTGTGAGAATTGTACGCATCTAAATCCTCACATAAAACCTTTCAATGGTCACTCGGAACCTGGGAAAATATTTGTGAAACCGTCTCCAGAGCCAATGCCCCTTTGACCAAGTTCAAAATGTAAAACCCTTCAACGCTCACTCGGAACCTCGGAAAATATTTGTGAATCCGTCTTCAGAGCCAATGCCCCTTCGACCAAGTTCAAATTGTGGCTGGAACTAATTAATACCCGATAGACTTGTTGCCTACTCGATAGGGAATCATTGGACAACCCGATTGATTACTAAGCGGGAGCTGTTAACAATTATATCACCCGATAGGCAGCCAACGGGTATTTTTTGAATATTTTCCTGCTCGATTGGTTTTCCAAAACCCGATAGGGACTCGTATGTGCAACCGGATAGATGTTCAATCGGGTGTTGTTATCTATTACATCCACCCGATAGAGCTACTAACGGGTATTTCAACGAGGTCGAGCACCCCCCCGCACCAGAGAGAAATACTCGTTGGGAGGGGAGGTAAAAATTCAATGAAAACCAAGTCTAACTGACTCTCGACTATACTGAGGACTCATCAGTACAAAAAAAAAATACGGAGTCATAATTCTCTCAGGTGGGGGTGCTCAGCATAAATCTGTTGATAATATATATAAAACTCGAAAACTGGTGAAGGACGACAACATGTCAATTGGATTATGCTTGTGGACAGCCACCCTGCGGGTAAATGGGCGGGTGGGTTGGGCAATGATCAAAGATAATTTGAAATAAAAAAGAAAAAAAAGCGTAGGTATACCTAATTCAAGTTTTGGGGGCCAAAATTTGTGGGAACCACCGGAAATAACTATTTCAATAATTATTTTACATGAAAGCAACAATAAATGAACAGCCACCATTTCTGCATATAGAATAATAATAAACCCATGCGTGACAAGGACTTTGCAGCGTTTTTAATTTTCAGGTCCAGTATCATGTCCTTCACAATTCCCTCAACTTTACCATATTTCTTCGCGTGAACCCTCCCATGGTAACAAGTACATGTCCTCCAAACGTCCATATTTACGGGAGGTGAAGGGAAAGAGTTGTTATTCTCAAATTCTCACCACTCCCCAAAAACAGTTATCCTTTAGAAATGGTGACTGCAGGCTTCGCTTCCTATACCTCCTCACAGGGATTCGGGCTACCTGAGCTATCATTAAACCACAAATATTTTCCCAACTCTTCATTCACCGTTGCAGGCTTTTGTGTGAGAATTGTACGCATCTAAATCCTCACATAAAACCTTTCAACGGTCACTCGGAACCTGGGAAAATATTTGTGAATCCGTCTCCAGAGCCAATGCCCCTTTGACCAAGTTCAAATTGTAAAACCCTTCAACGCTCACTCGGAACCTGGGAAAAAATTTGTGAATCCATCTCCGGAGCCAATGCCCCTTCGACCAAGTTCAAATTGTGGCGGGACCTAATTGACACCCGATAGAAATGTTGCCTACTCGATAGGGAATCATTGGACAACCCGATTGATTACTAAGCGGGAGCTGTTAACAATTATATCACCCGATAGGCAGCCAACGGGTATTTTTTCAATATTTTCCTGCTCCATTGATTTTCCAAAACCCGATAGAGACTCGTCTGTGCAACCCGATAGATGTTCACTCGGGTGTTGTTATCAATTACATCCACCCGATAGAGCTACTAACGGGTATTTTGTTCGGCATTTCCCTGCTCGATTGCATTGTTCAACCCGATAGATGTTGGTCGATGCAACCCGGTTGATTATTAAGCGGGAGCTGTTAACAATTATATCACCCGATTGGTGGCTAACGGGTATTTTATGAATATTTCTCAGCTCGATCGATTTTTCTCTACCCGATAGGGATCACTCAATGGAAATGGTAGATCTTCAATCGGGTGTTGTTAGCAACAAACATCACCCGATAGGAAGACTAACGGGTATTTTTGTTCACTATTTCCCTGCTCGATTGGCTTTCATAGGCCCGATAGCGATGTGTGATGTAACCCGATAGATTATTAAGGGGGAGCTCTTGACAATTATTTCACTCGATAGGCGCTAACGGGTATTTTATGCATATTTCCCAGCTCGATTAATTTTATTTCTACCCGATAGGAATTTTGTATAAACCCGATAGGTTATCAAACGGGAGACGTAAATGCTCAGATGACCGGATAGTGTGCTAACGGGTATTTTTTTTTCAACATTTGCTAGCTAGATCGTTTTTCATACACCCGATAGGAATTTTGCATAAACCCGATAGGTTATCAAACGGGAGACGTAAATGCTCAGATGACCCGATAGTGTGCTAACGGGTATTTTTTTCAACATTTGCTAGCTAGATCGTTTTTCATACACCCGCTAGGAATTTTGAAAAAAACCCGATAGATCATCAAACGGGAGACGTAAATGTTCAGATGACCCGATAGTGCGCTAACGGGTATTTTTTGGAATATTTGCATGCTCGCTTGGGTTTCATGGACCCGATAGGAATTTGTTATGAAACCCGATAGACAACCAACAGACCCGATTGATTTCTTAACGGGTGTAGTTCCCATTTATAAAAGCCCGTTAGGGTTAAGTCGCCACCCGATACGATTTTGACGAATACCCGTTAGGAATTACCAAAACCCGCTTGTTTTTACGAATGCCCGATACAAAAATATCCGAACCATACCCGATAGGAGGGGCTAATCTAACAGCCCGATAGATTTTTATGGCAGCCCGATAGAAATTTATGTCGTACCCGATTGGAGTTACGTCTTCCCGATAGATTTTTAACATCACCCGATACGATTTTCACCCTACCCGCTTGGGATTAGGCACACCCGCTAGTTTCCCTATCGGGAAATCAATTCCGAGTGTTCCTAGCGGGCATGGTGCGCCACATTTTTCTCTCGGTGTACTGTTTGTCATCGGCAGAATTATTTTAGCAACATTCAACTCGTCATTTAGGTAGGTACCTAGTAACGAGTACGGGGTTAGGTACTAACCTACGGAGGGTCTGCGATCTACATAATATGCATAGAATAGTACATATTATATTATATAGACGGGTTATCTATACATAGAGCTGTGATCTGTAACAGAAGGGTATTGTATACAAAATAATAAACCGTTGTGCAGGGATTTGCAGCGTTTTATACACATTTTCACTCATAACACCCCTGGGTATATTCCGATCGGGCTGAAAAGTTTCGGGAAACAACTAGGGCCCAAATGGAGCATGTGTGCGAAAGAACGACTTTTTTAGACCGAAAATGAAGCCTGTACACGTGATACGGCGTACGGCGGACGGACATTGCATTTTTGGAATCTACGCACCTTGAAACGGAAAAGAAAAAATTTTGAGGGGGTGTTATAAAAATTTTTTGCTGAGCGAATACATAGGTGTATTATTCACAGAATAATAAACCAAAAAGCCGATCAAGTCAATAAAAACCGATTAAGTTAATTGCTACCTTTACCATACCCTTCCTGAGGAGTCCGTAGTCACAAGATGGTTGAGTACTGGAGGACAGCGCTTTTGATGTAAGGACATCATCATTAGGCCGTCGAGAGGTATGGTAAAATTACTTCTTATATTAGCGGAAATAACCCTTTAGATTGTATTGGTACACTGTTTCAGAGAAAAAAACGCTGCAAAGTCCTTGTCACATGGGGTTTATTATTCTACAGAAATGTTGGCTGTACATTTATTGTTTGTTTCATGTGAAATAATTGAAATAGCTATTTCTGATGGTTTCCACCAATTTTGGCCCCCAAAACACAAATTAGGTAGGTACGATTTTTTTTTTTTTTCAAATTATCTTTGATCATTGGTAGTGCCATCATTTAATCGTCTTGATCCACGTGTTGACACTTTTTCTAGCGTTATTCTACAAATTGATGGTGATTTCGCAGGTATTTGACTCATAAAAAATCAATTTTGGGAGCTGAACATCTGGTACAACCTCAATTTTCCACTCCTTGGCCAAAATCGACTTCATATTCGATCTTCTCGTCCCCAAAAACATGGAAAACGATACCTCAAAAGCTCATGTTACCAAAATGTTGCTAAAACTCAAAAAGTACCTATTTTCACACACATTTTCACTCATAACACCCCTGGGTATATTCCGATCGGGCTGAAAAGTTTCGGGACACAACTAGGGCCCAAATGGAGCATGTGTGCGAAAGAACGACTTTTTTAGATCGAAAATGAAGCCTGTACACGTGATACGGCGGACGGACATTGCATTTTTTGAATCTACACACCTTGAAACGGAAAAGAAAAAAGTTTGAGGGGGTGTTATAAAAATTTTTTGCTGAGCGATTACATAGGTGTATTATTCACAGAATAATAAGCCAAAACGAACAGTTCAAATTCTAATTCAAGTCAAACCACCACATGCCCTATCTATCGTTAGCGCCCTTCTCTCAGCACAAAAAGAATTAGCGCAGGTTTTAATTCTTTCTGAACCTCGAGAAGTTTAGAAATTGATTGGCTCGGGGTTTATTTTCCTGCGGCCGGCGGAACACGTGGCCCGGCACTGTTTACAGCTCCTCTGCCCCTTTCGCTTTTTATAAATACAATCACATCAACACTGTTCCTTTTCTTGATTGACCTCGTTTTACTGTTCGGTGCTTGCTTACAGCATCGGTAAGTTTGAGCGGCTTCATGAATTTCTCCGTTCTTTACAGTGATCTTTTGTGAACATTTGCCGTCAATTCGTCTCACCGAGGATGAAAATGTTCTGGTAGTTACGAGGTCGATTGATGCAGGATTCACCGCCATCATATGATTCAAATTCATAATAAATATAAGATGGATTTAAATCAAGGAACTAACTTTAAATAAAACAAACACAATTTGTACCGATGAATGACCTGAATGAAGTCGTCTGAATGAACTGGTACTTTTGATAGGGTGCAAGAAATCGTGAAAACCCGTTTCAAATAAATACAGAGTTATTGAACCATTATCTATTTCCACTAAGAACAAAATACATGACCGGTTTCGGTGATCCAACCATAGTCAGTAACAACAATAACAATAAATAAGTTATTCTTTGTTACTGACATATTATTCGTATATTGTTCTTAGTGGAAATTAACAACTACATTTTTCATTTTCAACCAACTTCAAAAATGGAGGAGGTTTACAATTCGACCTGCTTCTATTTTCTTTTGGTTTATTATTCTGTGAATAATACACCTATGTATCCGCTCAGCAAAAAATTGTAATAACACCCCCTCAAAAATTTTTCTTTTACGTTTCAAGGTGCCTAGATTCCCAAAATGCAAGTTACGTCCGCCATCCGCCGTACGCCTTACGCCGTCCGCCGTACCATCCATATGTACTTTAATTTCTGTCTGAAAAATTCGTTCATTCGCACACAGGCTCCATTTGGGCCCTAGTTGTGTCCCGAAACTTTGCAGCCCGATCGGAATATACCCAAGGGTGTTATGGGGGGGAAATGGTAGTAAAAATAGGGTGTTTGGAGGGGTTTTCGAGATTTTGGTGAACATAAGCTTATGAGTTAACGTTTTCCATGTTTTTAGGGCGAGAAGACCGAATATGAAGTTGATTTTGACCAAAGAGTGTAGAATTGAGGTTGTAACAAAGGTTCAGCTCCCGAAATTCATTTTACATGAGTCAAAAACCTGGGAAATTGTCTGAAATCACCATAATCTTGTATAATAACACTAGAATTAGTATCAACAGGTGAATCAAGACAATCAAATGGCACTATCAATGATCAAAGATAATTTGTCAAAAATAGGAGCCTAATTCGTGTTTTTGGGGGGCGAAATTGATGAAACCCATCAAAAACAGCTATTTCAATTATTGCACATGAATGAAACAATAAATGTATTTCCAGCATTTCTGTAGGTACGTGTAATACAAAAAAACATGTGAAAAGGACTTTGCAGCGGTTTTCTGTTACGTCAAGATTCCAAAAATGCAACCCATACCACCGTATCATCCATATCTATTCTAATGTCGGTCTAAAAACTTCGTTCTTCCGCCTTACATGCTCCATTTGGGCCCTAGTTGTGTCCCAAAACTTTGCAGCCCGGTCGGAATATACCCAGGGGTGGTATGGGTGAAAAACGCTGCAAAGTCCTTGTCACATGGGTCTATTATTCTATTGGACATACGTACAGAAATGTTGGCTGTTCATTTATTGTTTCTTTCATGTGAATATGGTGCCATCTTCAATAATTTTGTTGCATTGGCTTTGAATGAACTACCTACGTTTGTTGAGCATACAGATTATTTTTTACTTTTTGATTTTATACACATTTTTTTAAGTCCGCTTTTAAGCCGTTCCTCAGTAGTAAGACTGTAATTCGTCACCGGAATTCGTAAATTTATTTCTAGGAGGCGGAAAGAGGGGGGTTAATGCCAAAAACTTGGGTTTTCGACAAAATTTTGTGTCTGCTGCTCATGGCTTAATTCTCAACCGATTTGTGTTTCTCATTTTGTTCGACGCAGAATCCAGTCCAGGTGTGTACTACGTTGCCGAAGATTAGGTACCTACTTATTTCTATGGTGGTGAGGTGGGGGGGGGGGGGGGGGGGAGAACGCGGGATTTCTGCAAATTTAGTGTTCGCTGACCGTAATCTCAAACGATTTGGGCGGTTGTTTATTATTTGATTCAGAAATCTTTCTGGTTGTCACCAGGGTGGAGGGGGGAGGTAGAGGCTGGGTCAGAGATCCAGACGCTCCGAAATGAGTGAGAGTGATCTACACACCAGCCATAAGGGACGCCCACAGTAATGCATTTTGGTTTATTATTCTATGAATAATACACCTATGTATTCGGTCAGCAAAAAATTTTTATAGCACCCCCTCAAAATGTTTTCTTTCACGTTTCAAGGTGCGTAGATTCAGAAAATGCATTGTCCGTCCGCCGTATCACGCATAACTATAACTACCTACTTAATTTTCGGTCTAAAAAATTCGTTCTTTCGCACACATGCTCCATTTGGGCCCTAGTTGTGTTCCGAAACTTTGCAGCCCGATCGGAATATACCCAGGGGTGTTATGGGTGAAAAATGGGTATAAAATAGGTATTTTTTGTGTTTTAGTCAAATGACCTTGTGAGGTATTGTTTTCCAAGGTTTTTAGGTCGACAAGAACGAATATGAAGTTGATTTTGACCTAGTGAGTGGCAAATTGAAGTTCTAACGAAGTTTCAGCCTTAAATTTACACTAAATTTTGGTCTAAAATCGTCGTTCTTCCGCACACAGTTTGGGTCCCCATTTGGGAACACATTTGGATCTCAGTTGTGCTCCAAAGCTCGGCAGCCCGATCGGAATACACCCAGGGGCGTTATGGGAGAAAAGTTGTGTAAAAATAGGGATTTTCGAGGGTTTTCTTGAAGTTTTAGTGAACACGAGCTTGTGATGGATCGTTTTCCATGTTTATTAGGGCGAGAATGCCGAATGTGAAGTTGATTTTGACCAAAGAGTGAAGAATTGAGGTTGTAACAAAGGTTAAGCTCCCGAAATTCTTTTTTCTCATCAAAAACCTGGGAAATTGTATGAAATCACCATAACACTACACAACAATACAATAACAACAATACAACAACACTACAGCAACACAAGAACAATAACACAACACAATACACAAGAAGTAGTATCAACAGTTGAATCAAGACAATTAAATGGCGCTGTCAATGTTCATGGATAATCTGAAGAGAAAAAAAATTAAGAGACGAGTCGTGTTTTTGGGGGCCAAAATTGGTGGAAACCATCTAAAATAGCCATTCAATAATTGCAGACGAAAGAAATAATAAATGAACAGCCAACATTTCTGTAGGTATGCCCAATAGAATAAGAAACCCAAGTGACTTTGCAGCGTTTTTTTCTTTTCTACATTATAAAAGCTCATCTGGACCAACCAAAAAACGCTGCAAAGTCCTTGTCACATGGGTTTATGATTCTATTGGAGTTCTACAGAATTGTTGGCTGTTAAATTTATTGTTTCTTTCATCTGGAGTAATTGAAATAGCTATTTCTGATGATTTCCACCAATTTTGGCCCCCAAAATATGAAATAGGTACGCCTCTTTTTTTTTCAACTCATCTTTGATCATTGGTAGTGCCATTCAATGGTCTTGATTCACTTGTTTGCACTTTTTCTAGTGTTATTATACACACTGATTGTGATTTCAGACAATTTTCCAGGTTTTTGACTCATAAAAAAAACAATTTTGGGAGCTGAACCTTTGGTAAAAGCTCAATTTCCGCGTCTTTGGTCAAAATTGACATCGTATTCGGTCTTCTCGTCCCAAAAACCATGGAAAACGATACCTCAAAAGCTCATTTTACTAACATGTTACTAAAACACAAAAAGTACCTATTTTTATACACATTTTCGCTCATAACACCCCTGGGTATATTCCGATCGGGTTGTAAAGTTTCAGGACACAACTAGGGCCCAAATGGAGCATGTGTGCGAAAGAACGAATTTTTAGACCGAAAATGAAGCCGGTACACGTGATACGGCGGACGGCGTAAGGCGGACGGACATTGCATTTTGGTATCTACTCACCTTGAAACGGAAAAGAAAAAATTTTGAGGGGG